>PVHY01019052.1:0-28093 GCA_004024945.1 Uropsilus gracilis
GAGTGTTTTTAAGTGTCCCTAACACTGGAATGGGCACTCGGCCCTGCCATCACAGGGAGGACATCAGACTATCCTTGTCAAGTGCCCCGAGACACGAGTATTGCACAGTCTGAGGGTAGATGAAATTTCATAATGCTGCAAATCTGAATTTTGCTTTAAGTAAATGGAACACAGAAAGATTAAAGAATTGGGTACCTCTCCGACAGGCTCTTCTGGTTCCAGATGGTGAGTTCTCTCCACAGCGTCCCTCCCAATAGCAAAGCAGCACCCACCAACTGGTTCTTCTGTTAGCCCCGCCTTGTGTGGCATCCCACACAAGTCTTCCCTGTCACCGTTTAATTGTGCCCACAGAGGAAGACCTCTCCACCCTGACATGCTGGGATGACAAAGCAGAATGCGGGTTTCTGTTGCCCACCGCACTGCCGTGACTTGACTGTGCCGGGCATTTCTGAAAAGACCCAGAAAACAGACTTTCAATAGAGGCATGACTTATTTCACACAAATTTTATTTTCCACAAATGCTTGTACGATACAGTGACTACTGCTAAAGCCCAGAGCATTTCTTCACAGCACAGAGATGGAAAGAGTAGTGACACACAGATGGTACGGGGGCGGGAGGCCCTCAGAGAGCATGTGTTCCAGAGCTGGGGCTAGGTGAGGGTCACACCGGGCCTTGAAGAGCTGCCCGAAGCGCAGGTGAATGCCCTGTGTGGAGGGCTGGGTGAGGGAACAGCTCCCACTCGTTAGCCCCCACAGGAGGGTGATGGAGGCGGTCAGGCCAGGAGCTCTGGGCACCAGCCCCATCACCACAGCCAGACGACTTATTTGGAAAAAAAAAAAACTGAACCCCATCACAAGGGACCAAAGGCTGTTACACTTTCGTAAACGGTAATGCTGTATGTAATAAAACGTCACTCCTTACCAAACGATGAGCCAACATTTTCCTTACATGGCTCTTAAACGATGTGTCTGCCCTTAGCACTAGCGTTAAGTATCAGTTCCTTTTGTAGAGTATGTTCCGTAACCGAGCTGGGACCAGCCAACACTTAGTCAGCTCACAGCTCTCTCTACAGCTGCCATGGAATGTACAGACCTGTTCCTATCCCAGGGGAGTGAAGACTCAGAACTACAGGTGCAAAGCGGAGGAAAGCAGAGAGACTGCCAGAAACATTAAGTCATGTGGTGTAGAATCCAAAACACATCGGACTGTTCCACGAATCTACTCTTTACATAAACATTTAACGATTTATATGATGGCTTTTCCAACTGCCTACAGAAAACATCAAAACTGATAAACCTTAACGTTCTAAAAAAGTTCAACCCAAATAGCAGGGTTGGTGTTAAACAGTATAAAATATTCACGAAACATTTTTAAGCCCCCTTTTCCTTAGTAAAAATCCAGGTGGCCCGATAAGAAAGTTTCCCACATGACAGCTAAAAATCGTGCATTAAAAAGCAAAGATGCTTTCAAGTTCAGTCATGATTGTTCTGACCTTACTGGCATCTTTGCTTCTGGCTACAAAATAAAGTCTAAGCTGTAAAAAACCATTTCAAAATATAAACTCGTTTTTTGGAATACGTTGTGTCGAAGGATGCCCACGTGAATACCTTTGGTATAAATATAAAACAGTAACATTTCCCTTGAAAAGCAGACAAAAACCCATCCACAATCTTAGTCACACACACTTCGCTCTCCAACTACACCTAGTCTAGGCTCAATCACCCGTGTGCGTCACAACTCACATCTGTCCCTTCACAGGCGCAGAGACTGGGAGGTAGTAACCAGGAACGTCTGTCCTGCAGGACCCTGTGTGGACAGCCGGCGCCAGCGGGCCACCTGTGCCCACGCACACACGTCCCTTACGCAAACACTGCCACATACACTAACCAGACCCGGAAGGTCTCACATCCCCTCACCTGCTCACTGACGGCCGCTCCTTACTGTGTGAAAATGGGGGGCAAGGAAGGATGGGCGCCCCAGCTAACGCTGGGTTTACAGCCGGGAAACCAGCCCGGGAGGAGTGGGTGTTGTGTGGCTGCTGGTTTGGAGGGTTCCTGCGGGGTGCCAGGCTGGGAGCACAGAGCCTGGGGTCACATTAAATTTGGAAGCAAAGGGCAGGGGACACTTGCAGTAATCAGCCCAGGGAAACAAGGCCGAGGAAGGAGGAATGGGTCCCTGGAGTGGTGGACTGAGTTCCCAGGCTGGCTGGCTGCCCGGGGGGGAGCAGAGGTCAATAAAGAGGGAGGGTGATTGGAAAGGGCAGGACCAGGGAGGGAGGGAGGGGAGGTCCGGCCCCTAGCCAGACAGGGACCCAGCAAGCACCAGACCAAAAACCAGCCATGGCAGCAGCAGATTTGTCCCTTAAACTGCCAGGCAGCCGGAGCTGTGCTCAGAACCACTTTTCAGAAGCACAAAGCTCATTTGGGCTCTTCTCTGTGACAGGCTCCAACCTCATGCAACGAGAGGTGCGAACCCTGTCACAGAACAGAGTCTAGCAAAACCGCAGAGCCAGCCAGCTGGGTACACAGGGAGCGGGCACCATGGGGGAGGTCATGAATGAGGGAGCAAGGGGAAACCTGGGGTGCCACTAGCTGCAAGATCCCTCCCAGAGCAGTCACATGGAACCCCAAAGGGCATGCCACCCCAAAGCTCACACAGGTAGTCAACACCCACAAAAATAAATACTGTAGACAAAGGTCCTCATGTACACATCACGCCCATTCACACGTTTCCTCCGAGAAGCGCAAAAGCCTGACTCCTGGATTCTCACGGAAGGAGACACCTTGAACACAACTTGCTCAACGACAGGGCGCAGCGAGCCCGGGTAAAGACAGCCCACCCACCTTGAAACACCGAAACAATCATCTGGCTTGTGACAAAAGTCTCTCCAGGGCTCCAGGGGAAGCAGAAGGGCCCGGAGCCTGCACGGGGTCTGAGTGTAGCACGGCGGGGAGGGGGCAGGCAAACCAGTCGCTCGCTGCTCACTGGTGGAGATGGGCCCGGTCATCAGGCCGCTTGACGTGGATCCTCCGCACACGCTCCATCCGGTCCCTTTCGTCGTCCTCCTCCATGTGGTGGGAGCGGCCAGCCGCCCCGCCTGTGGCTTCCAGGAGTGCATTGTCAGGTCCCCGGCCATCCGGGGCCTCGTACAGCAAAATATTCAGGGTCTCTTCATAAATCCGGGCTTCAGGGAACTCAACCTGCATCCCCGAGAGACAAGTGGGTGAGTCAGCATCACACACAGCCCCACCGCTCACCAGATTCCCTCTTAGAGGCTGAGAGGAAATGACAAAGTGTGGCAAGTGATGAAAGAAAACCAAGGCGTACCGCCCCAGGAGAACAGGCAAGCAGGCGACCGAAAGGAACTGAAGCACAGTGAGCAGTGGGCTGGCTTGCTAAAAGCGCTTCAGATCTGACCGAGCTTTGCAGAACAGCAGAGACCAAGGGAAAAGTCAAGCGCAACAGTTTGGAGAGGATGACAAAAAAGGGGGGTCCAGGTTAGGCAGAGTCGTGAACTCGGCAGAAAGCCACCAGGGTCCCCTGAGCGGCCAGGCCCTGGTGCGTGGAGGGCCACTCCCGGCAGTGGGCACAAGACCAGACATGGCAGGGAGGTACGTCATGGCTAGAAATGAACGTCACACTGCTCTGATCAGAGAGCAGGGACGGGGTCAAGCAGAGGACGGCAGGGATAGCGCACGTAGAGTCCCAAAGGCCAGATCCAACAGAAAGTGCTGGCAGCCAGGTTCCCAGGGCACACGGATGGGCCTGAGTCCAAATTCATGGTAGAGGAACTGAGACCCAGCAGGACTGTCTGTCATGAACATCACAAAGGCACCCACTCTGCACCCAAGCCCTACACGCGGGTCTTCAGGGCCCAGATGATGAGTGTTAGCAGTGCACCATCCCAACACCAGTGCGGAGGACAGCTGTGCCGCACAGCGCACTGCTCCAAGCCTCACCTTGGTCTGTTTCTTCTCCGTGGCATAGACGATGGAAGTACAGCAGACTTCAGCGATCTTGCGGCCCAGGCCATAGAAGGACCAGCAGCAGATCTCATCTCCAATGACATCTTTTATGAACAGGACCCTCCCGTTAAAGCGCAGAGACAGCTTATCAAACAGCTCAATGTTTTTCAGCATATTGTCGTCAGAATTGCTGCAAAAGAACACGTGATAAGGTGACCACAAGCTGGGGGTAACCGCTGTCACCTGCTGAATGTTCTCCCTGCTGGGCCCGCACGGCCACATCTCACCCTCACATGGCTTACAAGAAGGCAGGAGTGTCCCACTGCTCCCGGAAGGGGAGGGTCAGGGGGTAGAAATGAACAAATGGCTAAAAGGCCAAGTCAGGTCTCAGAAGAGAGTCCCGGCTTCTCTGAGTCCGGAACTGTGCTGAAGCCTGGTGCTGAAAACAGGGGTACCGGGTCGGGGGGCTGTGGAGACAAGCTGAACCGCAAGTGGCAGAAGAAACTGCCTGGGGGCGATTTTGTCAGTTTGTGGGTCATTAATAAGCACATGAAACCCCTGCATCCTGAGGTCCTGAATGAGCGCCACCTGTTCCCAGGGCTAACAAGTATTCTAGAAACTCATACACTGCTGGTAAGAATGTAAAAAATGATGAAGCCACTTTGGGAAACAGTTCGGCAGTTCTGCAGATAATAAGTTCCCCCGGACCCTGCAACCCCACTGCCAGGTATCAAACCAGGAGAAATGAACATGCAGGTTCTTGGGAAAACGCGTATGTGAATATTCACAGCAGCATCACTTACAATTGTGTAGATAGCCCTAACTGTCCATTAGGCAACGACTGGACAACCTGTGATCTATCCATTATCCATACAATGGAGTATTATCCACCCTCAAAAAGGAACATCATATTTGAAACATACAGCATGGATGAACCTTATGAAAAGCTTACGTCAGAGAGCCAATGTATGATTCCAGTACATGAAAGGACTGGAATGGATAAATCCAGAGAAGCACTAGCTAAACAGTGGCTGACTAGGACTGGGGAAATGGGGGGTGTGGATGGAGGAAAATGGTGAGTGCCAGGATTTCTTTTGGGAATGACAACGTTAAAAAATTAAGTGGTGGTCACTGTACACCTCTGAATATACTCCAAAACACGGCACAGTATACTTTAAAAGGGTGAATTGTGTGATATGTGTGAATATTATCTCAAAACTGTCCAGCCTATCTCATCTGTCCATCCTCTCTAGCTGGGTATTCTAGAGACACAGAAGGATCAACTTCATCTAAAGAAAACAAGAGGATCCGGGTCCGGCTGGTGTGTGCAGAGGCTGGTGAGTGCTGGCTGATGCCTTACCTGGTATAGGAGTATTTGTTGTTACTTCTGTTGTACAGCAGCTTCACAGCAGGCTGTGGGTTGTTTTAAAAAAAGAGTTACTTGGAATGCAGATACAACGATTCACTGTCTTCCCATGGGGGGGCGGGGGGGGGTGAGGCCTGCCCTAGACCAGAGGTGCAGACATGTGTGACTTGCTAACTGGAGAGGGAGACGGCGTGACCCAGTAGCAAGGGGCCCAAGGCAAGGTGCAGGCTCCTTGCTCAGACCATTGCACATGTTTTTATTTCAAAACATGCTCAGAAGAACCTCCATCATGTCTGGTAGTAAAAGAAATGCCACAGGATGTCTCAAACTTACCTTATTTGAAGTCGATATAAGTTTCTGTTCTTCCTTAGATGAGGTGATGACAGGAACTTTGCAGAAAGGCTCATAATTATCTTTGTTCTGCTGGAACAAAAACATGCTTTCAGTCCAGGAGGTCTGCCCAGCACTAGGTTATTAAATACAGGCTCTGGCAAGGAGAGGTGAGCCAGTCATGGCTGGGAGGAGAGACGGGTTCTTACCACCAATGATTTAGGATGGGGACGACAGAGAGGCAAGTTCTCCAATAAGTCTGCTCTTTAGCCAGGGCCATGATAAGCCAGGTGCTCAAGACACAGAAACAATGGTGATACTTTTCCACAGCCCAGGAAGTCCCTCAAAAAAAAATTCTAACTGTGTAACTGTGGCATATGAAAAAGACCTGATGCTCCTAGAACTCCACTGCCATGACTACAGAGGAATGAAGGGGGGTAAGCCCACCAGGAGGAAAAGAATGGGAGGAGAGAGGTCAGCAGGCAAAACACATCAAGATTCAAGGTTGGAAAGCAGACCACAGATGAGTGAGAACCAAAGAGAAGGAGAAAACTGACATCTAAGTCAGGAGAGTAGACTCCTGGGGATTCTTCAGAGAACAGCTCTGAAGTTGGGCACAGCGCCGAAGCAGAAGAGTGCTTGCAGCAACGAGAGCCAAGCTCCCCAGATGGAGCCTGTTCCCCAGCCTGGTAAGAAAAAAAGCTCATTTTCCTGCAGGGGTTCGTACCGTAGAAGACAGGCTGAGTTGTTGTTCTGAAAAAAAGAGGGTTCAGCCAATAGTCTACACACTGAATGACAAGTTCTCCACCCTCAGCCCCTTCCCCTACTCAGGTCCCAGCAGGGAAGAGAGCATTCCCCTACAGAAAATTCATCTGCCTCACAGAAGAGCGATGTTGACAATGGGGGGCTCCCACTGAGAAAGTCAGCCAAGTTCACTGGTCAACAAAGGACCACTCAGGAACAAACAGCTTTTCAGAGTCTTATTCTTAAATTTCAAGTCAGCTGGGGATCATCAGATTATATGCGGAAAGCCTCTCAAATATGAGACAGAAACCAAAAGAGAGAGAGAAAAGGGACGGAGTTAAATGCTGAAGAAGCAGAAAGTTATCAGAGAAATAAGATCAGCATGCAGTATAAAAAGGAGCATTCAGAGAAGAAAAGACTCATAAATTAGAAATATGACAGCAGGAATGAAAACTTCAATAAAAACATTAGAAAGGTAAAACCGGAAAAACCTGAGAAAATAGAACACAAAGAAAAGTACCAGAAACTGGAAGGTCAGTCCTGGAGCTCTGGCTCCAGCTAACAGAAACCGCAGAAAGGGAACGCAGAGAGCACATTCCCAGAAAAAGATGGAAAAAAAGGTTCACTGATATGTCTAAGTATACCAATGGAAGAACGATTTTTCTCAACATTCAGGGCTGAATTAGGGGTATATATTTAGAAAAATGAGGAAACAAAACACTGAAGCAATCACTAACTCTGGCAAACTGAAAGGCTACACACAAAAGGAAATAGTCATTGTAAACCCTGGCTCAACAATAGTCACATCATACTGTAAACGGATTTAATCAGAGCTGTAATGACTGAGAAATGAGAATGAGAGAAAGAATATGTACATGTTCGTTTGATATTGGGGGAGATGGCAGTGCACAAGTAAAATTTTAATCTTCTGTAGTAATGCCATAGATGATGCTGGAAACAAATGAGTCAGTAGGGGTATGAATGTAAACAGAACTGTTGAAAGAACTTCAAAGAAAGCTGGGGGCAGGAGACACATATATAGTGGTGTTTTGGCAACCACCTTGCAAGACTATGACTTCTTAAATGATGGACAGGTTACTTTAATAAGCCTAAAAGTGATAGGGGCTAAAACATTCCGTTAGATTTACATGGAGTTTACAGATGCTCAGGGCAGAGGCCGTGTGTAGAAGTACAGCCTGAGAAGCCAGGCATTCACTGCTCTAGCAAAGGGCCAGACGTGGCTTTGGGAAGCAGAGACATAGACAGATCTGATCCCTGTGACCACCTGAAGGGATTCTTCTCATACGCTGCATTTTGGAACATCCCTTGAAATTACATGGCTGCTAGCTATGCCTAAAACCACATACTATCACTAGATTTGACCCCGATGGTCTTGCCTCAGGTTCAGCTAAGAAGGTGGGTCAGATTGAGCAGATTATGATGGACTCACAACAATGACTCATGGGATAAGAAATAGTCCTGTGATATATCCAGAAAACCAATCACATTCTACACCCTGTGGCCAGAACTGAAGGGCTGTAATGTACACAATGAGAAGCCCCAACATGATGGGGAAAGAAATCAGAGACTTGGTGGCTAAGCTTGTAGTGAAGTCTGGCAGGGATCACCCAGACCAAAGAGGAGAAGCCGCAGGCTTAGCTCATTTTCTCCCCAGCCTCTCAGTGAGGGAGAAACTACCTTCTTCATTAGGGAGATAATGAGGACCAGTGGGTTTGGTGCCTCCCCATCCAAACGGCAAGAAAGGGCGATGCCTACCTGGAGGGCTGCCTGGCATTCTTCCACCAGGCCCTGGACCAGGTAGTACTTGGCTTCTGCCAGCAGCTCTTCGATGTCCCGGCGGCTCTCAGGCAAGGGGACTGATCCATCACGCAGGTAGTTGAGTATCGTACCGAAGTGCTTCCCACAGCGGTCAATGAGGATCCAGCCTGCAGGAGAAGGAGGAAGGGAGGGGCTCCTCACACAGTGTTCTCTTGGAAATGAGACGGTGTTCTCTGGAATGTCTCTTGGCTCCTTCCAATT
Source organism: Uropsilus gracilis (assembly GCA_004024945.1). NCBI lineage: Eukaryota > Metazoa > Chordata > Mammalia > Eulipotyphla > Talpidae > Uropsilus > Uropsilus gracilis. Next base: position 8,447 of record PVHY01019052.1, read on the forward strand.
TCCAGGGAAAGTCGGTGCAGAGAGGGCTGCAGCCCACCTGCCTCGATGCCGACAAAGGGCTGACAAGGAAGGCAGCACTGGCACAGCAGCAGGCCCTGCTGGTTAGCAGTGACCACACCCTGGACTTGTCTGGTCTTAGGCTCTGTTGGAATCCATGGCCCCTGAGGCCTAAAAGCACCCTTAGGGTACCCTGAAAAGTCCTTTCAATAAGACATCCCCACAGGGGCCAAGTGCCCCACACCCAGCGATGAGGAATAGGCTTTGGGGTGGACACATTTACTCCTTTCTAGAACACTTTTTCTACCTTTTGCAGACTCCCAAATAACAGTCATTTCTAAGAAAACAGACTACAACTTCTGACTCCCAAGGGGGACCCCCAGATACCCAGCAACTCCGTGGGGGCACTCAGTTTCTGATTCCCAAACAAGCTCTTACTGATAAGTGACAGTAATGAGACAAAATGGTGAGCCAGACTGACCCAGGCCTCATGTAGCTCAGTTTAACATGGAGAGACAGGACTCGCTTTGATTAGATGTGAACAACGACCCAACTCCTGGCCAGAACCTGGCACAGAGTGACCTTCCTGGGATGGGGCTGGGCAGGCAACCCTTCTGCTTCTCAGCGTCCTCTCTAATCTCCGTGATGGCCCACGGTCCTTCCACTAAGATCAAGAGGGATTTGCAAAATTCCTCTACTGACGTGCCAATGTCCTTGGGAGCAGTGAATAGGATTGGAGCCTGGAAAGAAAAGGAGGGACCAAAAATGGAGGCAGGGATGGAAAAAAGACCAACCTCTATTTTTCCCACAGAAAATAGGAAGCGCTAGAAAAAACCCAGCCCCAAACCTCAGCACGAGCAAGACAATCTCCAGCAAAGGCCTCCCCAAGCCTCCTGTCCCCACTCCAGGCATGAGTACACTGACACACGGGGCAGCGGGAGGTCAGGTACATCATGCCCCACTTCCCGCTGCTCTTGCTCAGTTTGGGAGAGGGAGCCCACAGTGCCATCCCTAAGCCCTTGGGCCCTGCCCCAAGTCCTCCTCAGACCCAGGGCCCTGGGCCAGTGACAGAGGCTAACAAAAGGCAAGAACAAAAACCACTTCTGAGTCAAGAGTCACCCCCCAGTCCCAGTCAGCTTACCAAGAGCCTTCCAGTGGCATTAGGGCACTAGCTGGCATTCCTCACAGCAATCACCAGGGATTAGTGTGGTGGGTCGCGTCCCCTGACTGCAGCAGATGGGTATTATTCCCCTGCCATCATCTGCAGTCTCAGACAACAAAGTGTGGACTAAGCATGTTACCCACTCAGAGGCCCACAGGGCCCACAGTGGCACAGGAGCACAGGTGGGCAGGCGTCTCTTTCTGCTCCAGTCAGTCCTGCCTGGCAGGCAACATGACGGGGCTGCAAGAGCCTCTGGTACTTTGCTCAAAGTCAGAAATCCAGATTTTCCAGTGAGTTCTGACTTTCCAAGAGTGGTCAACTAATTACTTCTACACTGATCTTGATCCAGCACAGGGCAAACCTAACAGATCCGCCGGTGGCACGGGCCTACAGGTCACACCAGGCACCAACTTCATCATGCTGAAGCCAGTGCCCATCTTCCAGTGAGCTAGCAGGTGTGGGATGATGGTTTTATCTTCCCAGCTATTCCCTGTGTTTTCCACAGGGAGTTTGGAAAACGGCAGCTCCGAGAGGGTCAGTGGCATCCCTGAGTGGATGAGGCAGAACTAGACCGCCAGAACAAGAAACTCAGGAAAAGACCTTCAAGGAGAGCTGAGAAGCCAGGTGGGATCTGTCTGTAGAACAAAGAGCAACCAACCCAACTGCTCTGGGAAGAACATCCACGCCTCCGATGCTTGCACATGCAGCTGCCAGAAGGAGCGAGACTCCTGAGATCATCCCAGTGATGATGGTCCAGTGTTTTCACAAGAGAACAGCCGTGAGGCTGGGCTGGAGCTCAAGAATGCTGTCAGGAAATGCCTGTGGCGAAGGAATACTTTGGACAAATAAGGGCAAAGGAGCCAGGCGCTCTCTCCACGAGGTTTTGATTAGCGTTCTGACTTGAAAATACTTTAGCTGCTTTCACAGAGGACTACATCTCTTTGAAAGAGCCAGCTCAGCCTGTGGGACAGCACATGCAAGTCAAGCAGCTCTTCACCCGTGGGGTGTCCTTCCCACGAGGAGAGCTCAGGGGATACGCAGGAAGACCGCACTGTCAGGGCAGCCCCGGTCTGAAAGATCTCCAGTGAGGTTGGAACGCAGAGCAGGAGAGGCCAGGACCCAGAGGCTGTGAGGGCTCTGAGGTCTGAGAGAGAGAGAGCGCAGTGGGGAGAGTGCAGGCTGCGCAGAACCCCTCTGTCTAGCAGTTTCTCTTCCAGAAAAGGTGCCCCGCATGGCTGGCACAGAGAGAGACTGTACAGGAAGCACACAGCACAATGCCGAGTCTACTGGCAACACTCAAAGACATCCTTGACAACCAGCCTGTCACACATCTCGGTGCCAGGAGAGAGAGCAGCAGCAGTGTCCAAAGGCATATGTTCCAGCCCCCAGTTAGGAGTTTGTGTGGCTTCTGGGCCCATCAAGGGGACTTCCCTTGGATTCAGGGGAAATGGGCCTCCCAGCCCATCAGCACGCCCCATGCTTCGTCTTTCCTTTCCTACCCCCACTGCTTTCACTGGCCTCCTGGGTCATACTAAGACACCTATACTCTTGTTTTTCTGGTTCCCAAACTTGCCTAATCAACAATCATCTGAGGTTTGTTACAAATTCAGATTCTAAGTTGGCCTCATTCGAGAATCAGAATCCCCAGGGTAGGACTTCTCAGCCTTAGCCAGGGCTGCTGGCATTCTGGACCAGGTAACTGGTCATGGAGGGATGTCCTGAGTGCCAGGGTATTTAGTGGCATCCACAGTCATCTACCACTTAGACACCAATAACACCCAACCGTAAACTGTCTCTGGACATTGCCAAACGTCCCCTGGGGAGGGGGGGGGGCGAAATGCATCTCCGGTTGACTATCAGGCAGAGACCTAACTATAAAAAACAATGTAGAAACTTTGAGGCATCAAAAGACACTTTAAAAAGCTAAGATGCTTTCTGGGAGAAGGTATTTCAATGTATAACTACAAAGAAATGAGATCCCTGAAACCCTTGCCTACAGAGCAGTAAGAGAAACGAATGGGTGAGTGTGTAAATAAGATGCAGTCAGGCACCTTACAGTAAAACACAAATGACCAACAAACATAAAAAGATGCTCAACACCATGATGAAATGTTCATCGCCATGCCCAGGCTGCCGCGATCACAGTGCCCCGTGCTCGCAAGAATTAGCCAGCTGCGAACTGTGCAAACTGACACAACCACTAATATCTAGTCAAACCAAAGGTAACAAGTACACTGAATTTAAACTCCTGGGAGGAGATGCGAGGACAGAGCTCCCAGTGGTGGGCAAGATCTGAATGTCGCAGCCCCGAGGTAGCTGCGCAGGGTCTGGGAGCCTCACGGTCACGGAGGGAGAGAAACATGCTTCTCTGGGTGGGTCACGAAGTGGCCAAGGTCGGAAGCACTGCCCAGGAGAGAAACACGCATGGACAGAGGGAGGGTATTTCAGAACCACACCCTCCCCCGCGGTGAAGTCCGGAGCCGCAGAGATGCCGGTCAACAGAGCGAGGGGCCGCAGACGACAGCAGAGGCCGAGAATGGAACACGCTGGCCAGGGAAGCTCTTGAACCTGATCTAGTTATTCATGGCTTGATCTCGCCAGCATCATGCTGAGTAAAGCAGAAGCCAAAAGGCCACAAACAGCAGGGCACCATCGAGAGAATGTAAAACCAGGCCAGCCAGTCACCATCTAGGGACGTAAACACTGCAGTGAAAGAAACTCCGGAAAAGACCCACAGTGGCTCCTCTGCGGCTGTCTGTCCCATACCCCTGCCCGGGGCGGCCACTCCCTGCGGGAGCCAGGCATCAGGACTGGGCTCCAAGGGTCACCTGCTGTGCAGCCACAGCTGAAAGCCATTGAGTGACCCAAAGCCAAGCTCAAGGTGACCATAGAAGGAAGAGAGGCAGCCAGACTGCAGCGAGCAGCGCAAGTCCAGCGGGACTTTCTTCCTTGTCCGAGCTGGGGCACAAGGGAATCGGCCATTTTACTATTCACAGTCTCAAAGCTCTCACATGTTTAAGAGTCTTGCAGAAGTCTGGAGATCACCAGGAAACCCATGGAGACCACAGGTTTCCCACGTGCTTTACACTTACTTCCCCTCTGGTCTTCTAGGCAATGTGTGTGCCAGATAAGAGGAATGACTCATTAACTCAGTGTACGGACTCCCTCATTCCAAAACCATGAGTAAGGGAGCAGACCCGCTGGAGGGGGAGCACAGCACCAGGCCACCACACGCAGAGCTGGGTGGGAGTCTGCTGACCAAAAACACCACATAAACCCACAGCAGCGACAACACTCCTGGGGCGCAGGGGGAAGGCCCAGCACTGCGATGACTGGGCCTCACTGGGAAGGAGTCTGGGGACGCTGCCTGCGCGCCAGTTCTCTTGGGAACGCCACCACCACTGTCGGGGCGGGAAGTGCAGTGCACCCGCACTTGCACCTCAAAGCCAAGGCTGACCACCTCGCCCCAATTTGCTGCTGAGATCAGCTTCTCCACAGTCTGCTCCCCACCACCGCACTCTTCCCTGTCCCCCTGCATTCCTCCCAGGCAGAGCTAAGCAATAACAGACACTCTCCATTTACTTCGTCTCCCAGTGTACCAAGTGCCTTAGTGCCGTCTAATGTCCTCATTCAATCCTTATAATGACCCTTATAATGACCCTCATTCAATCCTTATAATGACCTGGAAAGCAGCATCATTTGCAGATTCAAAACAAGGAGACAGGCTCGGAAAAAGTCACTCACCCAATGCCCCAATACCAGTAGGTGGCCAATGGGCCTGATAGCACAGTATCAGCTGTGACTGTAGCTGCCAAGTGACAGCCAGGACTCAAGCCCAAATCCGTCTCACTCAACACCCAGGTTCTTCGCTGGAACTATTTGTACACACACGTCCTTAACCAGCCTTCCGCTCCGACCCCAGCCCCCTCCTCTGAAGCAGCAAGTTTCCTCAAGGTTCTCGAAATGTCTCCTTCAGAGGTTTCTAGCAACACAACATACACTGTGCTCTGCACCTTCAGAGCGCCTGGGCCTCAGCCAGCAGGCCCCCCTGCTAGATTCACTCGCCTGGTCAAGATGTGCAGGGGCTCACCAGGGGCTGACAGGATTGTCCCACCTGGCACAGCACCAGCTAGATCAGACACCAGCCTGACAGTCCAGGCCCTTGTGGAATTCCCCAAAAAGTCAGCACAAAGTTAGCAGCTGAACCCCAAGGCTGTGACACTCAGGAGATCTGGCCTAGGGGCCCGCTGACATCAAACCACAGGTAGCAGGTGGTCAGAGCCCGTGAGCCCTGGATGCAGGAGCTTTGCCTCGCCTGGACCCATCACTTTGGAAAACACATACCTGTATATGGATTTCCCGCTTACAGAATGCTAACAGTAGTACTCACCCTCCAAGGGTAGGGTGAGGCTTAAATAACAACCATAAAATGTCAGATTTTTGCACTCAGCACGAGAGGAAGGGGCTGGTGTTCTAGCAAAATGGAAACAGCTAAGGTGTGGAGGCCCGGAGACAGCACCGCCAGGCATTACCTGAGAGCACTCGGAGAGACTGCACACAGCAGCTCAGCCTATGCTGGTCCTAGCAGGGAGTAGGGGCATTTGAGGACAATCTTTTTTGTGACACAGGATTAGGCAGGCCCCCACAGGAGGTCTTTCAAGGAACCAAAGCAACTAGTGCTTTTCCTGAGCCCCACCAGAGTGGGCAGGGTGGAGGGCAAGCCACAAGCACTTTGGATCTCAGATAAGGTCTCCTTCCTTCTGGGGCTGGGATGCTATTGTCCTGATTTCCATAAATACTCACAGGGCTGCTGGGTGTGGCACAGCAAAAGGGATCCTCCCACTCTTAACAACCTTGGTGTTTTCTGGGTGTGACAGGCAGCTGGAGGGTGCCAATTTCCTTTGTAGCAGCTACTGCTGGGCTGAAAACTGGAGTGACTTGACAGGAGCCAGAGAAACAGAACCTCAAGCTTGCAGCCTGGCCTCCAGGATGTGCAGGGAACACCCAACCTGGGGCAGCTTTCTCAGCATGGAGCCGGAATAGTACTCAGGGGCCCCAGCACCACCTGTGTCAAAACTTGCCCTGCCTCCAAGGAACCAAACGCTGTCTCTGGAAAGGCAGGGCACCAGCACAGAACAGAGGAAGGAGGGGGCACGCCAGGCTGTGGTCTGGTCTGGTCTGAGAATCTTCAGCTGAGGAAGGTCAGGGCCATTTTTAAACTTCATACCACCACTCACCCAGTAACCCAAACAGGTAATGGCATCTTTACTTCGTATTAAAAACCACTTTAAATAGTTCTTCGCCTTTTACTGATGACTCTCCACAGGAAAAAGAAAAAATAGCACACAGAGAATACATGCACTGAATACCTACTATGCACCAACAGCCCCATAGGTGGGTATCCTTATACCCATTTCACCAGAAAATGGAAAAAATGAGACATCAACAGGTTAAACCACCTAGTCAGGATCACCAGACACTAAGTGGGGAATGGTGACTCCAAGCCAGGTTGAGTCCACCAAGCCCACTGGCTAAGATGTCAAGGGTCTCGAGAAAACACATGCCTCACACCTGAGCTTTATTTACTCTGTCAATCACAGACATCATTGGTTGAGAGAACCAGGAGGGAAATAACTAGGGTAGGTAGGACAGCATCCATTTTACAGAGCTGAGGGCCAGAGCAGGCAAGTGACTTTCTCAAAGTCATACAGTAAATGAACTAAGTCCAGACTATGAGTCGCTGTCTGCCTGACTCCCAATCATCTTTAGGTCTCAGTTTAAATGTCACTACCTTGACCACAACCCCCAGACTACATCTGTTCTCCCTGGATGCTCACGCTTAAGGCTTCCTGAAGCAGTGAGCATAGCGCTGAGCAGAGCCGGAAATCTGAGCTGCAAGCACAAGTGCCCAGCTGGTGCTGGTCTTCTGAACGAGGTGGCCCCGGTGCCGAGAGGGCAGCCTTACCTTCGCTGTCAGTGAGCACTTCCATGCGCCCACTGAACATGGCTTTCAGCATGGTGTCCTGCTTGGTCAGCGTCTGCATGGTGGTGTAGTAGAGGGCGCCGCCCACGTTCAGCTTCACGTACTTGGAGCTGGGGCTTGTGCCCTTGAAGGAGGTGGTGCGGGTAGCAGCTGCTGGCACCGCTGAGCTCACCACACTTTCTCCTGACATCTCTTCCTGCCAGGGGAGAAGACAGAGTCACCAGGGTGAGGGCACTGGGTTTGCTTTACTGCTTTTCAGCCTATGGGCTGATTTTTTGAGCTCCGTTTTGCTTGATGTGTACAAGTTAACATAGACAACAGAAAAATCTGGATTTGGGGCATCTTTTAAAATCAAAGGCCAGCATGAGAGAGGGTAGGGGGGAAAATCGGGGGTGGAGAGGCACAAAAGATTACGATGATGGTTCATGGGTGATAAGGAGGGAGAACCCTGGGGTAGATAATAACTTAAAAAAAAAAAAAGCCAACAACAAAGGCCAACTGAAATAGGAGAAAAACTGGGGGAAATTGGGTTATTGGCTGCCCCTGGAGATCAGGTCTTCTCCAATCTGCCCCACCCCCACACCCAGAGGGTCATATGCTGACCTCACCCCCTTGTCCAATAGGCACAAGCACACCACTAGCTCCTACGTTACAAGGACTTCCTCTCTGTCCACAGTCCATACAAACCAACGCCCTGATTCCATCCGAGAGCGGCCCAAACACACACCCAGGGCTGTTTCCTTATCGCTGTGCAACATGGAACAACTTAAAGTGCACCTTTGTTGAATTACATATGCAGTAAACTCTTAGGAAGGTACGCAGGATCCCACGACCACTCCAAGTACCCCTATTGGGAAAAGTGTTTCTGAGGACCAAGGACAGACAGAGAAACCTTTAGCAGTTATTTCAAAATTAGAGACTTCCTGTACTGGCACCACCCGACCAGCAAAAGCCCACGCGTCTCCCCAGCAGCACTGCCAGTTCCTGTGCATCTCAAGAAATGCAAGCCTCGTTCCGATGAGAAAAACATTTCTCAGTGAGAATGTAAAATTCTACAACTGGAGAAGATGCTCACGAACTGGTTGCTTCCTCCCTTAACCCAGGACGGCGCACGGAGAAAGTGGCTCTGCCAGTTCAGGCGCTGGCCATGGGTTTCCAGTGACCATGAACGAGCCCACGAAACAGCGCCATCAGACGGGGCACTCTGACTGGACCAAGACACAAAGAGACCCCTTCGAATTCATGTCTGAGCACTGACGGAAACAAGAATACTGTCCAAAACACACAAAGGCCCAAACATTCCCTTATCCTGGCTCACAAGTCACTGCGGCTTCTTTATAAATGAGAGCTTTAGCCCATTTTCATTCTTCCCACCTTTAAAATAGAAACTGCTGAAACCTACTCACAGAATAAGCCCTGCTTCCTGACAGTATCCGATGCAGAGAAAAACCCCAGTTCCACGAATCTCCCCCTAAATCACACAGTGCCAGACCAAATCCTTTGCAACACCCCACAGTTCTCAAGGCAACAATAAATCCAACTTTGTCTGACTAGAGGTATGTCCCTCTGGCTTTGGCTAGAGGGACTTAACAGCATGATTAAAATAAAAAAAATTTCCTAGTACTAAAAAAAAAAAAAAAAAAAAAAGAGGGGGGTGTTTTCCCAAAATCTTTATGCCTTCTTATCTCTTTCAGATTCTGCACAGTGAGCACACATGGTCTCTAGAGAGACGTGGCAAAACACAAATGCTATTTTAAGGAGATAAGGGGCCAACGGGTGACAAGCCATCATCCATGGTAACCGCACAGGTAAAGCCACCCTCTCAACCTCCAGCCCCCTTAAAAGTTCCCTCAAAATCATCAGATGTGGAACTGGCATGTGGGCCCCACAGAGTGAAACAGTGAAACAAGATGGCCTTCTGGAAGCAAGTGTTTTGTTAAGGAACCGACCCTGCTTCCTCAAGTGAAAACTGCACTTCTTAAAAGCGCAGGCTTATTAGCTCACCTGGGGTCTCTGCGGCCTGATGCCAAACATAAAAGAAAGAGCCCAAAAGGAAGCAGTGATCCTTCCTTCTAGGCCTCCTTTGAAGCCAGTTCCCACAGGACAACATCAACAGTCTGCACCAATCATTTCTCCCACAAAAACCTTTGTCCACAGGATATGAGGAGGAGGAGCTCATGGGAACAGGAATTTTCTAAAAACTTTGAAGACCTAAGGAGAAAAAAAAAGGTGTACTGCTGTGGGGTTTTCCCTGGGGGGAGAGAGGGGACAGTTAAAAAAAAAAAAATTGCCCTGAAAGGAAAAACACTTTTTAAAGTACCCTTTTCAGAGAAATGTTTTTGGGGCCAGTCCAGCATAGTTTCAGGTACCTGTGGTGAAACAGACCAAAAAGTTCTAAAGTATGCTTTTTTTTTTTGCTTTATTTCCAATTCTGTTTTCAAGATATTTGTCTATTATAAAGTACATAAAGTACAAACTCAGCTTGGTTCATATACAGACCTGTAAGTCCCCCATTGCAGGAAGTTGGAGAACAAACATTTTCCTGCCTCCAGAGAGCCCCTCCAAGGCCTCCCTCCCATTTCTTCTCCCCCCCACTCCCAGAAGATAGTGTTTTAATTTCTACTGCCACAAACAACCATTTAAAATGCAAACAATTCTGGGAGATGGTCACTGTTATTTCCACTTTATGAATTTTGGACACCATGACCCAGATAAGTTCAGCCACCTCCCAAAGCGAGTCAGCAGAGGGGGTCACTGATGGAGCACGTGAAGGACACAGGCACTCCTGCTGGCCTGGAGCCCATTATTTATCAAAAGTTACCTTTGTTGTATGCCCACTGTGACATAAAAACTGAGAAAGGACCACACCCCCCTCTTTAGAGTGTACAATCCCCCACAAAACTCTGCAAAATAATGGGAGGTGATGCGCGTTGCGGACTTGGCAGTCAGGCAGGAGTTTAAGCGCCCGCCCTGCCCTTAAGTGGCCGCAGGGTCAGTCATCTGAGTCCAGACTCCCCTATCAAATGGGGACCTCAGTGGCAACTCTTCCCTGGGCTTGTGGCAGGCTGCCCCAGGGGATTCAGTACTCCTGACCTGGAGCAAACAGTCAGACACCAAACACTCACACTATGATTATTGGTGAATGCTCTCAAAGTCTCAAATTATCTTCCCTTTGAAGGCTGTTTCCAGCTCCACTGACACCCATTACACTGCTGTGAAATAAAGGCAGAGAGGGCCCCAGGGAGCTGAGGACACAAAGCAGGATCAGTGGGCTTCCAAACTTCTCTAAGGCGGCTCCCCGTCATACTTACTGGAAGCCTTGTATTTCAAAGGTTTGATTTAATTGTTAAAGAGGTTGGGGTGATGGAACAGGAGAGAAAAGAATTGGTTACAGAAGCAAAAAGGTAATTAATATTTGAAAGCAGAAAGGTTATTAATCTGTTACCAATTCAGTCCAAGAAAAAAAAAATCCCACTTCAATGGATAAGTCAAAGTTTCTCTTTCCCATGTCCCTGCATTGCTGACTGTAAACAGTTCTCTCTAACACATTCATGCTGGCATGTACTACCAGTGAACTATGATTGTCCCATCAGGCCATGGGTGAGACAGGCCACAGGTGAGCTTCACTAATTTTAATATAAATCAGCCCCATCTGGTGGAGAGAAATACAAGTAACAGAGCTGCCCAGTGGTGGAATATACAAAATATGTCCCATCAAGAACGTGTTAAAAATACTATGGGTCTTAGTCATGGAAATTTTGTTATAATTGGCTTAGGCCACAGAATTTTTAACTTCCCTAGGTGAGTCCAACATGCGGCCAAAATTGCACGTCACTGTTCTAAAGAGGTCTGTATGCCTTAATTAGGCACAATTCATGATTCTGGAGAAGCTGCCCAAGCTTAAATCTATTTACCCGATAAATTGCTGACTCTACATAAAACGCAATCAAAGCCAAAACCAAAATCTCACTGTAGGGCAAATGACTTTCTCGGGGTTTCCGCCCTTCTGCCCCATTAGCCCCGATGACCAGCAGCTGTGTACTCTTCCTATGATTGTATATGCCTGGGCCCCGTGGGTGAGGTCATATGTGAGTGGGCTAACCTGGGCTTGGAGGAGGCGCTAAAAGGCACCATCACATTGGGAGGGGAAGGAAGGAGAGCGGGGAAATGCCAGTTGCTGTTGCTTTGCTATTTATTATTAGAAGCCCTAAAAAAGATAACTTCTAGGGCTCCGACACTATTTGGCTGCTAGAACTGATGATGAACCTCCTCAGATTGGGATGGTTACCCAACTCTCCCCTCCCTGGCAATTTCAGTCAGTGACAGGAAGTACCTCTATGCATGCTTTGAAAGTTAAAATCAGACCAAGTTGGAAAATCAGTGACCTGAAAAGAGACCCAGGCAAGTACAAGAAAGAAAAAAAGGCACTAAATTCCTCACCCTTGTATGTTTTCTATGTAATCTCTGTAGAAACATCTGCCCTTGTGTGTACATGTGTGTGGGTGTGTTCAATAGCAAGTTTGGCAAACTACTGTCCCAGTTCTACCACTTCCTCTGTGATGTTCAGACAAGTGGTTTCACTGAGTTTCAGCTTCCTACCTTGTAAAATGAAGAATATAATCCTTCAAAAACCAATGTTAAAGTACTTGCACCTGGACCTTAGCGTAGTTTCTTGCTGTGGCTCAAACTTATCATACTTAAGAGGTTCCCTGCTGTACCAGCGCTGGGCACCCTTAAAAAGTGTTGAAGCCTGTGCTTCACCCAAAACTATTTAATGAGAATCAGGGAAGGGCAATAGCGAATCAGTAACTAGTGTTCAAAATGCTCTTCAGGTGATTTTAACATATAGTCAGAGCTGAGAGCCATGAGCTACATTTAAGAGTCGCTGCCTTGAGATTAACTACAAAACTTCCCCCAAAAAGAATTTCTATCACCAAGAAACGTTTGCTGGTTTGTGCAACCAAATGAAATTCAACCAGTCACAAAACCATAGCATTATATTGCAGCCAACAGGCGCAGGCTTTATAGGGTAGCTACTGCTGATTAAGTGTTCCGCAGAATTACATTCTTTTCCTGTTTTTAGCAAGAGTTGTCAGCCATCTCGACAATTAGAATTAAGAATCATAACTATGGATCCTTTCACTCTCAACCCATGCCCATTTCACTATATAATCAAAATTAGAAAAAAAAACAAAAAAACTTTCTAATCATTCCCTGCAGGGTTTGTTAAGACAGACTGATAGGCCCCACACCCAAACCTGATTTAATAGTCTACTTAGGGCTTAAAAATCTGGTCCTTTCTGACAAGTTTGCCAGATGAAGCTCCGGTTGGTCAACGGACCACAGTTTGAGACAGCACAAGTTTCAGTCGTCTTCCCCTGGGGCAGTCCTTATCTTCCGTGAAGACCAAAGTCAGACACCGACAGACTCGATTTTTTTTTTCTTCAGTACTGTACTTAGCACGGATTGTCCCGAAAGACTACACTTTCCAGGGAAGACACATGGCGCAAACGTGTAAAAAAGACTTTTATCATTCCCACCCCAGGAGCTTATTCGAGGAACAGACTCGAAGGAGCCCAAGCAAAGAGAAACTGACCGTGGTGGAAGTCATCCCTAGGCCCTTAGGTGTCGCCTCCGGAACCTCAACGGAAGTAATTAGCCAAGTCCCCAGGCGCTGAACTCGGAGGTGATGGGCCCCTGACCTCGGTCGCCTGGCACTCCCCGGAGTTCCAAGCATAGAACGCACGCCGCCCTCACCCGCCCCCCGACTCCTCGCTCCACTCGCTCGTCAGACGCACCTGGAAGCCCCGTCTCCGAACTTCCCAGATACCAGCAACTCTAAACATTCGCCCCAAGGAATCCCAGTTCGCCTCTCGGGGCGCATCCATTCTCCTTCACAAACCTCCAAATCCACCCCCGAAAAAGTCCGATCTCAATGACATCTCTTTGTTCTCGAACCCCGCCAATTCCCACCTACAATAAGTACTGAAGTACTGAAACAACCCCTCAACACCCCCCCAATCTACACACCAAGCCTAAATGCCATTTCCCCCGCAGTTAGGGATCCCCGCAGTTAGGGACCCCCAACTGCCCACCTAAAGCCCTTCCCCCACCCGTGACCTCGCCCCCATTCACTCTCCCAACCGTCTTTCCCCTATCGCGACAGCCCCTTATCGCACCCGGGAAGCGCAGTCCCTTCCCCCCTCTACTCTGCCGGTACGCGGCTCTCCCCGGCGCCTAGAGCCCCCCCTTTCCCCCAAGTCGACCGGCACCGCCTTCTCACCATGAAAAGCCGGAGGACGCCGGAGTCTCCAAGCTCGGACTGAGAGAAGGAGGAAACACCCAACTCGCTCGAGTAGGGGGCGGAGGCGGGCGGGGGCGGAAACTTCCGGCGCTCGCACCCCACTTCCGCCCCGCAGAGGGCACCTTTCTAAAGCATCCGTTGTGCCTTTAGCTATCTGCCTCCTTCCTGTCAGTTTTCCCAGCTGGAGTGGGTCCCTTCTTCTCCCAGTTGACGCCAACATTTATCCCGCTCCTGAATGCTCCCAGAGAGGAGGACAGGACGTGCAGGAAGGTTTTTATTCCCGGCGAAGACGCTTTGCGGAACCGTGGTTTTCCGGAACTGAATAGTTGCTTCCCGGCGGAGCTCTGAGAGTGAACACCCCGGGGCAAGATGGCGGTCGAGCCTCAGCCGCTGCCCCGGGTCTGGCAGAGCTCGGGGGTATTGGGCTGAGGCGACGGGAGCTGTGGCCCCGACCCCGAGCGCTGGGGCCTCGAACGGATAAAGGTCTTCACCCTACGGGTAGCGAGTGGGAACATGGTTGTGGGTTCTCCGGGTGGTGGGGCTGAGTATTTTGAGGGAGGTGGCTTTTGACCCCGGTCCCTACCTTGCTTGTTTGGAGGGGCAGCTTCTGGGGGGGCTGGTTTTCGGGCACATGGGGGTTGCTCCTTGATCCCTTCCATTTATTTTTGTTTTGGGGGTGCTAGACCTTTGTAAGTGGACTGATGGCTGGGAGTAAACGGATGATTGTTCTTGTGGTTGTTGATGCCAAGGAAAGACGCCGGGCCTCAGGAGTCACCCAAACCTTTGGAGTTCGAACACTGTTCACTCGCTGTGTGACCTTGGGTGAGTTCCTTCACCTCTCTGAGCCGCAGTGTCCACCTGTAAAATGGAGTTCTTAGCTCGCTTCACGGAGAACGTTGTATAGTCCAAGAGTTAGTACCGTGCCCAACACTCAGCTCTCAATAAAGGTAGCTGGTGTTGTATCAATAAAGACAAACTTGGTCGTCATTTGACTTTAATTTAGCCTCATTGGCAGCCTTACATTCTAACTTTTCTTTGTTCTGTGAGTGGGGGAGTCCCAGGGTTTTGTTTCACTTATAAATAAATAACTGCTTTGAAGTTAGTTGTGGGATCGAATTCAGGACCCCAGCGACCTCCAGTCATGTCCCCCTCCCCTTTATATTTCATTTACTCCATGTGAAGATGGGATAGAGAATAACCCTCATCTCAGTAAATTGTGGCCATCAATAAATGACAATTGTTGTTAATCTAAGCCCTGTTACCTGTTCTTCCGAAATTTGACTGTTGAGACCTTCTAGAGCTGTTGTGAGGAGACAGGTCCATAAATACCCCTAACATATCTGGTACATGATCTGCCCCTAACAAATGGTGGTGATTATTAACCCTGCTACCCAGCTAGTTCCACCATACTTGAGAATCCTCTTGAACTCAGTCAGCAATTGGTATTTATAGTGCTTCACCTTAGGACAGTGCTCTGGTCTAGCATACCTATTCCTAGTTCTCTGTGAAGTTAGCTTCATCCAGAAAAGACTGATTCTGAGGAGATTTTCTGGGATTATAAAAAGAGAAAAGTCCTATCTTGGCTCTACTCTTTTTTTGGGAGAGAACCTGGACTTTGGGAGATGCTAAGTGATCTCACAGGATTGCTGCTCTTATACTAAGCAAAAGCTCTTTAAAAGGATACACAGTGGGTACTAGACATGTTATCCTTTTGCTTTTCAAATGATCTTGGCTGTTGCCAATTTCTTGTTTCCTAATCTTTCTAACTAGATCCTTCTTCCCTTAACTGGATTGTGAGCTTCAAAAGAATAGTACAATAAAGCCCACTTAAATGCGATCTGCTTTCAGATACACATTAATATTTTCCCATTTAATCCTAATCATGGCATAATGACTAAATTGAGATATAATGAGGGTTAATGCTTCATGTTATCCTTTTAACAACCCTAGGAAGTAGGTACTATTGTTAGTCTCACTTTACAGATAAGGAGACTGAAGCCTAGAAAGAATAAGTAACCTGGCCAAATGAAGTAGAATCAGGGATAAAAAGAGCCAAGGGCTGCTTTCTCCAAATGAAAGCTCTTTTTGGTACACACAACCTTTTCTTTAAATTTCCCTGGCATTTAGTTGAGGAGAGAGATGCTTGATTGTGGATATTACCTGCTTGATGAACTGTAATGATAAGTGGGTGGAGGAGGTGAATAAGTGATAATTAAAAAAACTAAAGTACAGACTAGCCTATGGTGTAAACAGAAACCAACATGGAGCATTGTGAAGAGATGATAATCTCAAGGAAAGGATTTTATCCTGCAAGGTCCTCTGGGAGAAGTGATAGTTCTGAGATAGTCTTACATACAAGCTCATGCTTTTCTACTAGGAAGAGTCTACCTCTTCTGCTCCCCCCGCTTCCCCCTACATGAGAGACAGTCTTCACATAAAGAGCAGATGATTGTGCTGTGGTTGACCCTGCTCTTTTGTTTTGAAGCTGTTTTAATTTGAAGCTTAACATCATCAAAGGCTCAGTCCAAGCACTGGGATTGGTGAATCCCAGTACTTCCAGGGGTAGAAAAATAGAATGACTGAGGAATGTGAAGTTCCCAGCATTATTTCCTGCTCAAAAAACCTTAATGATTATATATATGGGTACTTCCTCTGAAGGGTTTATTAAAGGTAATCTTTGTCTAAAAGCTATACGTCAGTTAGACTTGTTGATTTGGTGCTGTGACAGCCATCTGGATAGGTACTTAATGTGCATCCTCTCATTTAGTCCTCGTGGTTAGCCTATGAGCCAAAGAACAGATGGAGATAGGCTGGGATTTCTTCCTGCACTGCATGGCTGACCTGGGCACTGACCCCAGCCCCATTTGACTCCAGAACATATGTGGCCCCCACAGCGCCATGCACCTCACTGTGTGCTTGCCATGGGAAATTCAGAAAACAGGAAATGAAAACTCAATTCCCCACAATTCTACTACCTCAAAACAAGCATGGCATATGTTTTCCCAATTTTGTATCTTCATGCACATACCTCTGTCATTAAGTAACTCAGGCTGTGTGGGTTCATAGCTAGCCCTATTTTCACTGCTAAGGCATACACATTTTGCCATACTGATAAAAACATCAGTTTTCAGTGGCTTTTTAATAATCATTTCCCCTCTTTTGCTTACCATCACAAAGTATATAAATTCAGCACCTTCTTTGAGATTATTTCAGACTATTCCCTTTAAACGGTGAAACCTGTGAGGCCTGGGTAAGTCCAGTCCAATATTTAGAACAGACATTGACTACTTGTTTCTTTAAGACGGTGCTGTATGTATTGCTTATCTTCAGTGATAAATATACATGCTCTACTTATTAAACGTAATTCTAAATCTGGATTTTTTTTTCCTTCTGCATCTGCCAAAAAAGACAAGCTTCTCTGAGTTGAGAAACTGCCCTCTGCTGTGAGCCCTGTGCAAGATCACTAATGATTACCTGGCATTTCTGCAACACAGGCAGGTTCTCAGGTGAGCTCTCCAGACTGCTGGGGCAAAAAGAATGAATGGTTCAGAATTCTGCTACCTTTTTCTCTCCAGTCTTTCTGCTCTCCCTCCTGTGGGTAGGTGGGCTTTGTTCATTTGTTTTAAGAATTACAGGTGAGAGATTCACTTCTTGGAAAGAATTTGTTGTTTAATAGAAGTGCATCCATGTTGAAAAGAGGGCACAGATTCTCTCCACATGTCAACATGAAAGGAATCTTACATGAGCTTTTTATTCTTAATGCTGTACAGGTGCTGCTTTGAACAAAGTAAAGGTATTGTTTTCCAGCAGTCTGAATTTCTGCATAATTTATTGTACCTTTATCAGCTGGGTTGGATAGAATTTTGGATAGAATGATGAAGTTGTCAGGTGTCGAAAGGAAGCAGCTCCGTATGGACTGCTATGGAACAGTGCCATGCGTACAAGGCTGCTAGCTGAAGCTATTCCTTTGGGGAAAGAGTGAGTGATTCAGATCAAAATATACAGTTTAGAACCTCTGACCAAGAAGTGCCTGTCAGTGAACAGAAGCTGTTCTACTCTGAAGTCTTCCTCTGTCCTTGACCAGAAGAACAGTGAAAAGTGCTGTATAAAACAAAATCTATTTATTTTAGTGGATTGTGTTTCATCCTGGAATCAATTACCTTTGCTTTAGTGTTAAAATGACCCTTAGAAAAAGTGAAAGACTTTGTTCTGGGTATGAAGTAGGCAACAGCTAATGTTTGTTGAGTGACCTGATGAATAAAATAATAGTAGCAATAGATAATCATGTTTGTTTGTTTGTTTTCCCTTTAAGTCTTGACAAAATAAAAGTGGACTCCTCAATGTTGCCTTCTCAAATATTGTGGACTGATCCAGAACATTCTAATATCTAGGGACCTTGGACTTAGTGAGTGCCTTGCTTGAATTAGAGCTTGATGCATCAATTTATGCTGTTTATTCATTGAACTATTATAGAGCCTATACCCTATGCTGGGAACTTAGCTCTTTTTCCTCAGAAAATGTAATTATCTAATGCAGGAAAAAGCTTTGCTAGTCTTGGTGAGCTGCATGAAAGGAAGAAATTGGGACTTGTGCCAGGAGAGCTATTAGCACTTGGGACGGTGCAGGGGAGCTGCCCTCTCTCTGCCACCTCCCTTAGTCCCATTGTCCCTGCTGCCCTTCACTTTTGAGCCCCTGGCCGTGTATATGTCCCATGGCATGGCCTACACCAGCTCCTCACCATTTACCTTGCAGCCTTTGTGCCAGTTTGCAAACATGTTCACCGTTTCTCAGACATCGAGAGCGTGGTTCATCGACAGGGCCCGTCAGGCTCGAGAGGAAAGGCTTGTGCAGAAGGAGCGGGAGCGGGCAGCTGTAGATATTCAGGCCCACGTCCGGAGTTTCCTCTGTCGGCGTCGGCTGCAGAAAGAAATCAGGTGGGTGCCAGCACTGCACAGCGCCTTCGCTCTGGCTCTCAGTTCATAGAAAGACAAGCCCTTGTCTTACAGTTCTTGAAAAGCTTTTCAGCTGCTATGAGTTCCTAATTTTAAATATCCTTCCCCCCCCCCCCTTCCAGGAGAGAGATTGATGAGTATTTTAAATCTGATGACGCTGGGTCCGGTAAAAGAAGTGCACTTTCTGTTTTTAAGATTGCCAGGAAACTGCTATTCTTGTTCAAAATTAAAGAAGACAATGAGGTAAAATAATAGTAAACATCCTTCAAGCGTGTTATCTGCCATGTCTTTCTGTAAGTGCTTTATAAATACTAACTCATATAGTCTTTGACGTCAGCTCTGGGAGCAGGCTTTTGTCACCCCATATCCTGCCCCTTTTGTTTTCTTGGGACCTATTTTGTAGGTCGGGTGCCCTGTGCTGCTGGGAGTTGTCTCGTGGCTTTCCACATCGACTGTTATAGGCGCGTGCTGGGCTCAGGTGCATGTGGAGTGAAGGAAGCCATCTGTGAGACCGAGCACTATGCAAGTCGTAGCACACAGAGACCAACAGGCAGTGGTGACGAGGCCATCAGAGAGTCATGGAGTCTGTGTGGTGTCCCTGCCCAAAGGGGGCAGCTGCTGTTGGGCTTCAGCCAACCGTGGACTGATGCCCTGATTTTTTAGAGCGATACTAGAAGTCTTTATGGTTAGTTTTCTAATTTGTACAAACTCAGTAGCTAATTTGACCTTTCTTTTAAATCCCACAAACCAAACAAAGCATGCTGGCTCTGCCTTTGGGATAGGAATGATCAGCCTGGAAAATACCGTTCTGGGAAAGCAGCTGTTCCCTGAACTAGAACTCATGGTGCCACGAGGAGTTCCTCTGTTACTGGGGAAGCACTCATTGCACTGAGCTTCACACGTCCCAGTCCTGCCTGGCAGAATGGAAAAAGGCTGGGCCGGGTCCCAACCCTGTGGAGGCTGTCATGCAGCAGGAGAGGGAGGAGGATGCTGGCGGTGAACATGGTCACAGAGCCAGGCACAGAGAAGTGATCCCCCTCCACAGAGGAGCAAACTATCCTAGGCAATATCATAGTGTGGCCTCCCAGGGCCACCCCACTTTCAAGGGGATCCAGGGTTGGTAGACAGCTGGAGCAGTTTCCAGTTTCCACTTGACTGCCTTCTGCTTTATATTTTTTCCATTTTTTTTATTTTTGCATATTTTACAATATATGATTGTATAACTGCTAATCCCCATGGGAATACCCCC
>PVHY01019053.1:9910-28147 GCA_004024945.1 Uropsilus gracilis
AGGGTCGGGTTAGGTTGTGGAGGGGCGGGGCCGAGCTTGGGTAGGAGTAAAAAGAACGTCCAGGCAGCGGGTTGCTGTGGGTGGCTGGCGGGCAATGGGGGCGGCGACGGGGGTGATGAGGCCTTATAGTGGTGCCCGGATTTCAGGCCTCCAGAATTATACTTTCTCCAGCGCTCCTCCAGCCCCACCCCAAGTCATGGTCCTAGCCTCTCCTGCCTGGCCCAAGCTTGTTCGCCCCGAGGGTCTCCCTTATGCACAGACCTCAGGCCCGACCCCCGCGGCGCCCTCACCTGCGAGGGCTGAGGTGAAGCAGAAGGCGTCGTAGCGGTCACGCTTGCGGTCCCGGGGCCCGTAGCTGCGGATCCCCGGCCGACCGCGGCCCCCACACGGAGCGCGCGCTGTCAGCACCGGGTAGCGCACGGAGCCCTCGAGCAACCACCCCGCGTTACACCAATCCAGACCCTCGGTCCACGCTGACAGGAGATGCAGGGAGGGGGGAAGGTCAGGGATATGGGGCTTGGAGGACTGGAGCCAGGCTGCAGTTCTCCACTGGGATCCATGTGACCACCCTGAGGGGACGGGGCAGCTTCCGGGTCTGGCCACTCACCCTGATACAGCTGGGCGTAGGTGGCCAAGCGTCCGTCCTGCTCCTCGCACGCCTGCTTCGCCTCGTAGTAATTGAACTGGTACCGGCCCTGGCTAGGCTGGTACGGGAACACCACACCTGGGGGTGGCGGACAGCCTGGGGAGGGCCGGCAGACAGGAGGAAGGGGGGAGGAAGGCGGTGCACCTAGGAGAGAGGGCTAGGGGGGAACCCTGGGAGCAGGCAGGAAGACGCTGGGGGGAGGAATCCTGGGAGACAGAGGTGAGGCGACCAACCTCCCCAAGGGCCTCACCCTCCAGGCGCAGAGTCAGCGCCACGCTCTCGTCCTCGATGCCGTTAATGAGCTCACAGCGGTATCGGCCTTCATCGTCCAGGCGCACATCAGCGATGATCAGGGAGGCATCTAGCCGATGCCCTTTCCGCAGTCTGGCGCGCCCCTCCAGGGGACCGTAACCCCGGGCGTGAAGTCCGTTGGTGATGAGGATGAGAGTTTCCCGGAGCTCCCCGGGTTCCACTTTGCTCCAACGGACCTTATAGCTGGGAGGCGGGGCGCCCAGGACGCAAGGTAGTGTGACTGTGGCCCCACGATGAGAGTGAATGACTTCATGGATGGGGGGCAGAAGGTAGTGGGGGCCTGGGTGGGATGCTGAGCAAAGAGAACCACAGTGGCAGGAACTCCTCCATCTCCCCTGCCCCAATTGCCCATCCAGACTCTGTTCCCCAGGTTTCTCCAGCCCTATCCTCTGTGGCCCATTCACCACTCCCTGGGTACCTCCAACAATAGCCCCTTCCATTTTCCCCACCCTGAAGCCTCTCCCTCACACCTCCCCAGAATCTGAGTGGGGCTGAGGTCTTACCTGGGTCCCCAAGAGCTTTGTGGAAGATGGTGAAGATGCAAGGGAGAAGGAAATGGCAGAGTGTGGGGAGACTAGGACCACCTGGCATGATAGGGAGTCAGCCTGGCACTGTCTGCAGGACACAAGGGTGGGCATTCCTTAGGACTAAGAGAACAGGGGACAAGGCAGTGGGGGAAGAGCAGGGTTGGACATCAACACCTATCTGGGATTCCTCAGAGAGGATTTCCTAGCTGGAGGTCAAGGAGGCAAAGGGACCAGTGTTGGTAACCAAAGAAAGGTGATGGCAGGAGGGGAGTATTACAACATCCCCTCTTGTTGATGGGAAGAAGGCCCATCCTTCTTCCCCTCTCATAGGTAGGCCCTGATAAAACATCTCTCATAGCCTCTTTTTTTTTTTTTTTTTTTTTAGACTAGGTCTCACTATTTTTGCCTGTTGAACTGGAGGCTCACATTGTCCAGGGTACCATAGACTCAAGCAATCCCAACCTCAGTTTCCCAGGTAGCTTGGATTACAGGCATGCGCGCCACCATGCTCAGCTATATTTTTTTGGAACTAAGTCTTGCTACATGCCACCGGTGGGACTCGAACCGTGATCCCTGGTCCCAGCCACGGTTTTCTAGGCTGCTGTTTACAGGCATGCGTCATGTGCCCTGTCCATAGCCCCTTTTTATCACAATGCTACTTTCTAAGTCTTGCCATCCTGATGCCAGTTGCAGTCTTGGTCTTTTTCTAATACCCATTCACCATCCAAAGCCATGGTAAAGTAATTCTTGTCCTTCTCCTGCTTAAAGCAGTAACTCTCCTTTGACCTGAGTGTAAAAATGGGGTCTCCTGGCCTGGCACGGTGGCTCGTGCTTGTAAGCTTCAGCCTATGAAGTGGCCGGGGCTAGGGATCGCAGTTCAAGTCCCGCCTGGGGCCCGTAGCGAGACCTAGTCCCAAAAAAATAGCTGGGTGTGGTGGTGTGCGCCTGTAATCCCAGCCATGTGGGAAGCTGAGGCTGGGGATTGCTTGAGTCTGTGGTACCCCGGGCAACGAGAGCCTGCGGTTCCACAGGCAAAAATAGCAAGACCTAGTCTCAAAAAAGAAAAAAAAATGGGGTCTCCTAACCATGACTCCCAAAGCTCCTCCAGCCTCTCCTGCCCTTCCGACACTAATTCCACCCCACCCTCACCACCTGCGCCCCAGACTAGACTTCAGTTCACATTCACTTTCACCTCCTTCTGGCAGGCATCAGTTTGGGCCTCACCTCTTCTGGAAACCTTTCCTCCTCCCCAGCCTGGCCACACTGCACAGCACTGTGATCTACTGAGTAATGTGATTCCAGTGCACTGAATAGGGCACCTTTTTCCTTAGAAGCAAGTTTTTGCAATGAAATTAACAATGTGAATTTGAAAGTAATAGTATGTATATGTACATATATTAGTGAGGTTCCCAGGAGCTAGAATGGCATAAACTAGACAACTACAGTTATAAAAAATGGATAGTTATAAATAAAAAATGGTTTCAAACATGAGAGTGTTTACTTCAATAGTTGATTTCCCCCTTTCTTCCTCTTTTTTTTTTTTTTGAGACTAGTTCTTGCTATGTTGCCTGGGGTACCGCAGACTCAAGTTACCCTAGGTACTGTGAACTCAAGCAATCCCCAGCCTCAGCCTCCCAGGTAGCTGGGATTATAGGTGCCCACCATGGTGCCCGGCTGGTTTTTCAGGACCAGGTCTTGCTATGTTGCCCGAGGTAGTCTCAAACCTGTGAACTCAAGCGATCCCAAACCTCTTGCCACCCAGCGCTTGGATAACGGGTGTGCACCACCATGCGCGACTTCTTCCTCATTCTTTATCACCTTGTCCATTTCTTAGAAAATTAGACTGAGAATTCCTTACCCTAGTTTTATTCATTTAAAAAAATCTGATTCTCACACTTCCTAATTGCATGACTTTGAACGAGTTACTTAAGCTCTCAGTCTCGATGCCCTGAGCAGTGAAACGTAGATAATAATAGCACACCCACCTCACTGAGCAGTTGCTAAGACTGCATATGTAAAATGCTTAGAATGGTGCCAGATGGTATACATGCTATTGTCTGCAGCCCCCCAGTATAGTTTCTGGCACACAGTAGGTACATGTGTTAATAGCAAGTGCGCATGGAAGACTTCTAAGAAGAAGAAAAAGGACACAGGAGAGGTAGGAAACAGGAGTCAGGGAGGTGAGGAGCCAAATTGCATCTTCCTGCAAATGGACAGAGGAAGGGAGGGCAGTCACAGGAAGGGCTTCCTAATGGCCAAAATTGCAAGTGCCTGGGAGGGACACATGAGGGAGAACACTCCGCAAGGAGGTTGATGAGCAGAGTGTAGTGGGAACTGAGATGGACTGAACAGCCTAGAGTAATGAGAGCTAGCTTCCACATGTTTTATCTCCTAGCACTCTTGTAAGGTGGGGATGATTAGAAATCCCATCTCAGAGATGCTAAAACAAAGGTTCATATGTGTTAGGAAACTCAAGTTAGCCACACAGCTGCAATCTGAGTCTAGCTTTCATTTAAAAAAAAATTTTTTTTTTCAAGAGACTAGGTTTCACTATGTTGCCCGGAGTAGTCTCGAACCCATGGACTCAAGTGACTCTGAGCCTCAGTCTCCCAAGGCTGGGATTAAAGACTCGCACCACTGCATGAGCCTGGCTTTCATAGCAAACCTCAAGCTCCTAACCACGGAGCTGGATTTCTGTATTTCAAAGCAGATCTTTTTCATGCCCCTTACAGAGAATGAGAGACTGGTCAACAGCTCAGTGCCTACCTTTTAGAAGCTTGTCTCTTCACAGAGATGAAGGAAGCAGTGATTTGGCAGTTCTCTGTCCTGCTTCCTGCTGGAAGAAAATGGGTCAGGTGAGGGAGCTACCTAGGTCCCCAGGTGATTCAAGCACCTTAGGTCCCTGGGACTTGGACATCTGGTTGGTGCATTCACTCCTCTATATTTGTAAGGAAGGACTCAACCCCAAGTCACAGAAGCAGAGCCAAGGTGCCAAGGACCTCTCCTTCTCCATTACGATAAAGTTTACTAAACCCAGAGAAAGATTCAGAGTTTGGGCTGATGGGTAGGAACCCACAAAGAGGGTTGGAGCAAAGGAAGCAACCTAGGAATGATTACCTGGAAGAAGACAGAAAATGGGGTGCTCCTAGATGTCCTCGGACTAGAGAAGGGATGGGTCGATCCGTGGATATGAAGATGTTGGACTGATAGGCATGAGGATAGACTACAAATGAGGCTCAGAGAGCCAAAACTGTCAAGCTCCAACTGCCTCCATATGTCTGTAGGGGCCTCTGGTGAGCAACACCCCGCCCCCTCCCCCTCAACCAAGTTCTCACCTCTGCCCTCTGGTGCCGGTACACCATGCACATAGCCGGTGGGAAAAGGCTCTCAAGGTAAGGACCAGATTTCCAGGATTTTCAGTTGCTTCAAAAAACTTAATCTCTTCTATTCACCCCCCCCACCCCGTCTGTCTGTCCTTTCCTTCTCTGTCCCCACCCCATCGGAAGTACAATTTCCCATTGTCTCTGGCTTCTCCCTTATTGTTGAATAACAGGGGCCCTTTCTTTATCCTGTGGGTAATGACAACAAAATGTCAACAGCTGGGGCTGTGGGATGCAGGACCGGCTGGCACACACCACCGGAAAAAAGGGCCTGGTGGGGGTAAGACCAGAGTAGGAACTGACATCCCCAGGAGAAGAGAAGGGGGGGGGTGTAGAGAGAGGATGGCTGGGGAAAAGGCTGAAGTGGGTTCTGCCCCAATATTCACACTGTAGGGCTCCTAAGAGATTTTATGTGAGGTTAGGGGGCTGACTGGGTTCCACAGAGGCCAGAGTAAGTAGTTGGAATTGTAATAGGAAGATAGCAAGGAGCATTTTTCTGTTTCTGGGAAGGGACATAGGAATTTGTAAGGATAAAAGAACTTTGGAAAGTTCTTCAAAAGAGAGGTCATCTTATTTGTTCCCAGTCCCTTACCTCCTCAGTCAACCCAGATGGATAATCCCTGTCTTAAGTTCTCAAGAGAAGGGAGATCCTTGGTTTTCCCTGGTGGAAATTCTCTCCACAAAAGACCTTCAGTAATAAGTTCTCTTTTGCTGGCCATGGTGGCTTGTGCCTGTAAGCTTCAGCCTATGAAGCGGCTGGGGCTAGGGATCGCGGTTTGAGTCCCGCTTGGGGCAATACGGGGAGATCTAGTCCCAAGATTGGGGATTGCGTGAGTCTGTGGAACCCCGGGCAACGTGAGTCTGCAGTTCAACAGGCAAAATTAGTGAGACCTAGTCTCAAAAAAAAGAAAGAAAGAAAGAAAGAAAGAAAGAAAGAAAGAAAGAAAGAAAGAAAGAAAGAAAGAAAGAAAGAAAGAAAGAAAGAAAGAAAGAAAGAAAGAAAGAAAGAAAGAAAGAAAGAAAGAAAGAAAATTCTCTCTGCTGAAGTTTATGTTCATATTTTTTAATTGATTGCATATATTTTTTTTACATTGTTTTGTATACTCCGAGGTTCTCCTACCATCTTGTTACCCGTGAACCCTCATCTTAATCTCTTGAGTTCATCCCTTGCCTGATTTCACCATCCCTTCTCCTCCCTTGCTTTCTGCTTTAGTTCTGCTGTCAGTTTGTTAGTTTTAACTTTTTCTTGCCCTTTTGTTTGTTGTGTGTTCCCTATATTCCACATATAAGTTATTGGCATGTTTTCAAGCTGTTCTTTTAAGGTATAATTTATAGACAACAAAGTGGTTGGGACTGCACAGTTTCCATCTTGGAACCAATCCTCTGGATCCGTATGTAAAACATTCCTAATCCTAATACCCCCAGTCAGTCCATTTCTGCTTTTTTTTGCTATCAGTGTCATGATAGCAATTCTGGAAGTGGCCATTTAGAATTATCTAGAGGCTTAAATCATGTCTTTGCCTTCTTTTCTTTCCTCTGAGTAACCCCACATCACTGAGGGTGTGGCAGGGGCCAGGAGACCTCAGGATGCTTAGCTTCCTCATTCACCAGTTAGAAAGGAGCTGGAGAGGAAGGCGACTTGTCAAAGACCATACAGTTTGTGTTGTTGAGTCAAGCCTGTAACTCGGGGCTCTTTCACTCGTCCGTTTTCCACTGCAGGCCTGGGGTCAGCCTGCTGCAGGGTTATCACAGACAGAGAGGCCAGGTATATCTAATAAAAGATCCCCCCCAAAAAAACAGGGAACCCACTGGCCTGGTTTTAAGGATTGAATGTCAGTGGTTTTCCTGTCCATTTTGTTCTGTATTAAGTCCTCCCCTCCTCCCAAAGAGAGGAACAAAAGAGAAAGGACAAATAGGCGCCTGTCTCAGCCAGAACACCCTGATCCAGCGCATCTGATTGACTTTCACCCAAAGCCAACAAAACAGCCTCCAGGGGGCAGGTGGCAAGGGGGAAAGGGAGACTATAAAAGGCCACAGGGGGTCAGACCACCTTCCCAGGCTCCTCACTGAATATTTCTCCCCAGATCACTTCTGAATGATGATCTGGACATCTCTGGTATGTAAATACATAAAAGGCTGAGTTTGACAAGGGGAAAGTCTATGAAATTTGGTAGCTGCAAAGAGAATTCTTTGTGGATAGAATGAGAAAGAAAAGCCAGGCACGGTGGCTCGCACCTGTAAGCTTCAGCCTATGAAGCGGCCGGGGCTAGGGATCGCGGTCCGAGTCCTGCCTGGGACCCGTAGCGAGACCTAGTTCCAAAAAAATAGCTGGGCGTGGTGGCGCGCACCTGTAATCTCAGCTACCTGGGAAGCTGAGGCTGGGGATTGCTTGAGTCCGTGGTACCCCGGGCAACGAGAGCCTGCGGTTCCACGGGCAAAAAGAGCGAGACCTAGTCTCAAAAAAAAAAAAAAAAAGAGAAAGAAAATGACCAGGAATAAATCTCCCTTAGTGAAAATCTAAACTGTTTTCAGCTTGTCCAAGATCACTTTCATTCTGCTTTTCCAACACTGTGAAATAGTGCAGTAAGGACTGCACAGACTTGAGAGTCATCTTTTCACTAAACTACCATCTTTTGAATATTGATCTTTGCCATTGCTAACATATACTGAGAATGCTGGAAATGTAATCCTCTAGAACAAGCAGGGTGTCTAACACCTTTTCCCCTAACACCCTGGATTTAGCTCCCACTCTCTATGCAGACTCATCAGAGCAATTTTCTTGACTCCCATTACAGCAAGAGTATTCCCTGTTTTCTACAGGGATTGTCACATAAAGATCTGGACTTGTTGGCAGAAACAGAACTTTAGGGGAAGACAGGAGAGAGGGACTAAGTAGGAGGGCAGGACTTCCCTCTCCTTCCCATTTGGGTTCACATGCAGCTGCTTCTCTGCTGCCTAAAGTTCTCTGCAGATGCTCCTTCTCTGCTGGCTCCTACCCTTCTGCCTGCAGAACCGCAAGCCACTCTCTTCTTCTTGGTGGGTGGGATCCTGGCTGCACTACAGAATGGTGTAGGGGGTGAGCCTGGGGGCGTCAGCCTTGAGGAAAGACACATTTTCCACTCAGGAGGCGTCATTATACCCTAAACAGTCTTTGTGGATAAAGTTAAGAGTAGGAAGGAAGGGGGGATGGGATCTAGGCTGGAGTGAGAAGAGCTACCAAACAGCTACAAGGCCATGTGGGCTGTGGGAGAAACATTGCACTGAGAATAAGGAATTCTGTTCCAGCCAGAAGCTGGTCTTGTGAGCAACTCTATACTGACTCCTATTGCTTCAGACATTCAAATCTTCAAACAACCTCCATATCTACCAATGGGATTGGTTGTTGTGTGAGCACAGAGCAGCATTCTAGCAAGAAGAAAATTGGCTATGAACTCAGCTCAGCGTGTGCTTGCTTCAAACTGGGAATAGGTCAGCAAAGAGGACAAGATGAGAAAGAGTGGAACCCTGTTAGACCCATGCATGGGCCCCCAGTCACAGTCTAGGAGCTGATGGGACTCTCCTTGGACTGAATCTCCTTCTATTCAATGAAAGCGACAAGCAGGGTATCCCACTCCTGAAAGTCTAGGACCAAAGCAGAGGAGAAGAAGAAAAACAGGTGTGAGGAGCCAGGCATGGTGACGCGTGCCTTTATTTTATTTAATTTTTTTTTGAGACTAGGTCTCCCTAATTTTGCCCGTGGAACTGTAGGTTCATGTTGCCCGGGGTACCACAGACTCAAGCAATCCCCAGCCTCAGCTTCCCAGGTAGCTGGGATTACAGGCATGCGGCACCAAACCCAGTTATTTTTTTGGGTCTCGCTATGTGCCACCCCGGTGGGACTCGAACCAGGATCCCTGGCCCTGGCCGTGGCTTTCTAGACTGCTGCTTATAGGCATGCGCCACCATGCCCAACCCTACCTTTAATCGCAGCCTACAAAGCAAGGAGGAGGCTAGGAATCACTTGAGTCGGTGGGGTCGAGACCCACTTGGGGCAACATAGCAAGACCTACTCTCAAAAAATAACTGGGCATGGTGGCATGGGCCTGTAATCCCAGCTACTTGGGAAGCTGAGACTGGGAATTGCTTGAGTTCGTGGTACCCTGCGCAATGTGAGCCTGCAGTTTCCCGGGTAACAAAGCGAGCCCTAGTCTCAAAAAAAAAAAAAAAAAAAAAAAAGAAAAGAAAGAAAGAAAGAAAAAGGAGGGAGGGTGGAAACAGAAGCAAAGAGGGCACAAAGTGGAGCACTGTCCACCTCAGTCAACTGAAGAGCACCAGGAGGTTGCCACTGTGTCTCTACTGCCTACCATTTGGAGCCCTGTCTTGAGACTGTGCCTCACCCTGGGCTACCCTGCCTGGTCCCAGAGTCCCAGAGAGAGCTCAGTGCCCTGATTATCACTCAGCCCCCTCTCCCCCTTTTTTTTTGAGACTAGGTCTTGCTATGTTGCCCAGGATAGTCCTGATCCCGCGGACTCAAGGGATCCCCAGCCTCAGTCTCTCAGGTAGCTGGGATTACAGGCACACACACCACACTTAGCTACTTTTTCGAGACCAGGTCTCGCTGTGTTGCCCAGGGTAGTCTCGAACCTGAGAACTCAAGCGATCCCTGGCCTCTTGCCTCCCAGCGCTTGGACTACAGGCGCGCACCACAACACCTGGCTTTAGCCCCTTTATTTACTGTCTTGAGAATTGGCCTCACAGTCCAGTCCCCCTTCAGCCTGATCAGAAGCCAGAAACCAAAACAGAAGATATACTGAAAGAGGAGTAGGGTGACTCCACCAGCAGCTTCTTCCTGGTTCTGAAAATCTTGCAAGAAGGGATTAGGCGTGTCCTGTTGCCCTTATCTAAACTGGCAAAGGTTCAGTTTCATCTGTCACTCTTCTGAGGGAATGGGGATAAGGTTCCTGCATTTCTGAAGTCCTTTTCTGTAGGGTGGGTGTGCAGAGAGCTGAGTGAGGGACAGGAGCAGACGACGCTGTGAAGTTTGGTGGGATAATACCCATCCTGCCTATCTCACAGGGAGTTGTATTTCACCTATCAATGATCAGGTCACCTATCATTCTGTTTGTGACAGAAACTTTTCTGCTGTATCCAAGCAGACCATTTAAACTGTGTTTTTGTTCCTTGAAAATACCTTCAGATACCTCACTTTTTCAGCCCTCCGCAGTCTCTCCAGCCTCAAACTCTGCTCTCACAAATCCCTGCTTTGATTCTCATTCTAGTCAGTCAAGGCTGGGTCTGAATTTAGCTTGTACAGGCTCTCACTCCCAGTCTTACACTGGTCAAACAAGTTCAGAGGTAAAAAGTCTTGCACGTATAACTCTTCTCAGAATTTGAATTTTTAAAAACTGAGTCCCATTTTATAGCTCTCCATTCTTTCACAGGAGAGAAATAAAAACTGTCACAGCACTATTATTTCCATTTTATTTTATGGACAGGAAAACTGATGTCCAAAGAAGGTTAGTAACTCGTTTAAGCATACCTGGCTATTGTACAGGCCAGAGAGCTTATTTCCAATGCTAGAACAGCTATCTTCTCCTTGGAAAAGAGAAAATGAAGATTTTTGTTTTGGGGGATATAACTAGAACATCATACAAAAGCCTTTTTTTTTTTTTTTTAACATATTCACTGGCCTCTCCCAGGGAATACCTAGTTCCACTATACTTAATAAATAATCTGCAACTGACAAAGGTGTGTATGTTCATAGGCCTGGACATTAATGGTTTGACTTGCAAAAGTCCATAAACCAATAGGGTTTTATTGCCCAGTGGAGAAGTTAACCACAAAGGTGTTTTGGTTTTGTCTTAGAAGGCTTACTAGTCATATCTAAATTAGTGATTTATTCAATTTCCTCATTCCTTTTTTATTGACTAGGTAGATCTTTGTTTCTCAAATGTTCTTCAGTGCAGCTCCTTTGTCTTTTGTCTTCTTCCTGCTTCTTTCATTAACAAATAACACTGACAATTGTTTTTTTCACTTTCCAACTTTCTGATGTTGAAGAAACTAGAGCTATGGTGTGAATTCTATGAGATCTCATGAGACCCAGCTTCCTTGAGGTTAAGATGTTTTGTTTGCAAGCTGCAGTGGTCCAACCTCGGGTATTAAAAGGAAGGGGTTGATCTCAGCCAGAGTCTTGCACAGTGTTCCTTAGGTTAAGGATATCTTTCTCTGCTTGCATGGGCCACTTAGTTATAGTACTCAATCTCATTAACAGCAGAAACTGTAATGCACCAACTGTGCTTCCTCTAGGAAAACTTCCTTAACAGAAGCAAAAAGAATTTCACAGATTCTCGTTAACATTTACGACAAATTCAGAAAACATTTACTGAATTATGTAAAATAAAATTGAATTTTTTAAAAAAATTTTTGCAAGCTTAACAAGCAAGCAGCTTGGCATATTTTAAGTGCCCAGGCTCTGAAATTTGAGAATCAGGATAAACCTACTACTGGGAAACATTATATATTTTTTAAATTTTTCTTATTTTTGTACTATGGTCATATTTGTAGTTACCGTTCCCCTTTGTTATGACTCTCTCATCAAAAATGTACCCATATATCACTACCCTATTTCCCCTTCCTCCCTTCTCCTCTCCAGTCACTTCAACTCCTCTTTCATTGCAAGTCATAACATTGATGCTTGGCCCACTTATCTCATCTTTTTTCTTTTTGGGAGCAATGTCCTTTTCCTGGGTTAGGACCCAGGCTCCTGGAATGCAGCAGACCAGGCTGCTGAGATCTCCAGGAGTAACTATGAGGCAGGTAGCCCGGCCCAGCACATCAGGAACCTCTTGTAGGGTATGTGGTGTGGTTCTCCAGGCTCCTTAATTTTGGAATGTTCTATGGCGTAGGGGCTGTTTCCTTTTCTCCAGACCCATGTGTTCACTGGCTTCTGTGCCTCCTCATTCATGCTGGCTGTCTCCTCCATTCCGATGTCTGTTACATGGTGTTGCTTCTGAGCCTTATAGTTCTGGCATCTGGTGTTGGGAACCCAACTCACAGTCACTGGCAGTGGAGAAGTTCCCCAGTGGGAATAGACTTCAGCAGGTGGTTGGTCCAGCTCCTCTCCTCTCCTCTCATGATTTACAGTACGGCAGTGGGGTCACAGCCACATCTCTGAGGCTTTCCTCCCTCAGAGGAAGCAATCTTACTTTCACTGCACACCTCTCTGGACCATGGATTTGATTCCCCATCCCCCCTGAGATGTTGTAGGTGGTGTTCTGTGATAGGTCACCACAATAGCTAGTCTCACAGGCTTATCTTATGGTTCCAACCATGCTCTGTTTGTGTCCTCCCCAGGTGATAACCATTCCAGGGTCTTAATTTCTTCATCTAATCTCCTGGATGTCTGCAGCTAAACCGCCTGATTTTCTGATGCCTAGTGCAGGTCTGATTGAAGTGAAAGTAAACAGAAGGGGGACCCCTTCCATTATGCCCTGGCCCACATGGAGGTAGAGGCTGAAGCTGGCTCTCCAGCCCTAGATGCCCAGACCCCAACACCCTGGTGGGGCAGGGCTCACCCTGACCACCCCCCCACCCTTGCAGCTTAGGCCCATAGGCATGCACTGAGGGGCCCTACCAGGAGCAGAGGTGGTTTGGGGGATTTTCAGTTTTTACCTCCAACTGGGACTAGAGTAGGGCCTGCAGTGTGGATGTAGAGCCTAGTTATCCCCTCTCCCACCCATACCCCTGGTAGAAGCTGCACCCTCCCAACCCTTCCCTCCATACACACAGGGAGTTGGACCTGCAATTCAATTTTTTTACATCTGATACTGAGTATAACATCAATAGTACCTCTCTCATAGAAGGCACTCCACACATTTCAGCTCCAATTATCAGTAGGGGGAAAAGTGGCAAAGGGAACAGAATTCATCTTTTTTTTTATATTTATATATAAATTTCACAACATTGTAATCCCAGGGATTTACCTCCCCCTCCCTTCTATTCCTCCCCTTTCCCTCCTGCTAAAAGTTGTTTGCTTCAGTTTGGTGCTTAGCTTGTTTTGACTTTTCCTCAAGGCTTTTGTTTATTTTTTCACTATATCCCATATATTAGTGAAACCATTTGGTTTCTGTCTTTTTCTTTTTGACTTGTTTCTGCTAATATGATTTCTTCTAAGTACATTCATGTTGTTATAAAATCGTTGAATTTGTCATTTTTAATTGATGAGTAACATTTCATCGTGTATATATACCACATTTTTTTCATCCAGTTATCTGTTTTGGGACATTTAGGTTGCTTCCTTGTCCTTGCAATTATAAATTGTGCTACAGTAAATATCCGAGCACAGGTGTCCCTTTGTACCCACATTGAGGTCTCTTTTGGGTAGATTCCCAAGAGAGCATTTGCAGGGTCAAATGGTAGTTCCATTTTCATTAACTTGAGGGTCCTCCACACCACTTTCCATAGTGGTTGAACTAGTTTACATTCCCACTAGCAGTGTAGTAGTGTTCCTTACTCTCCACATCCTCGCCAGCAATTCTTGTTGCCCGTTCTTTGGATGTGGGAGAATTCATCTTAACACAGTTATCAATCCTGATTTTTAAAGACTGAAAAACCTCACATATACCCATAAAAGTCAATGCCCCATTTATTTTTTATCTATTACAAAATAAAACAAGTATAATTCATGCATACTGTGAAAATAATTTGACCACTATTAAAGATGTAAAATTAAAAGTAAAATTCTCCCTGCCTTCTTTCTCTCCTGCCATCCATCTTTTCTTCTTCCTCACCCTCCTTCTTACTCCCCCAAGAACAATTAAACCTTTGCTTTCTGTTATATGCAGAAAAGTTTTAAAAACATTACAAGAATTTGGATAAACAGAAACATATATCATCATATATTTTAAACATCTAATTGACATCATATTATACAAAGTATTTCCTACCCTGATTTTCCCATTCAATAATTTAAAATTTTTTTATTTTTAAAAGACTAGATCTTGCTATGTTGCCCAGGTTGTCTCGAACCCACGGACTCAAGTGATCCCCAGCCTCAACTTTCCAGGTAACTGACCCATCTAATAATATAGTGTGAACATCTATCCCTATCAGCACCTAGCAGAAAGCACTTTGATATTTTTCATATCTGCACAATATTCCACTGAATGGTTGTAGTGTGATTTGTTTACTGAGATGTCTATGGGTGGACATTTAGGTTGCTAGAGGTTGAAAAATTAACCATCAAATCCTTAACTCATTCATTAAATAAATTCCAGGAAGTACAAAGGACTAAATTAAAATTGAAACCAGAATGAATCTTAGAATATTTTTTAATAGGAAGGCAACTTTTAATTGTCTTTTAAATAACTGATTATACAACACACCTAATTGCAGACAATTTGAAAAAGAAAAAATTTAAACCCCCCTTAATACTACTACACCTAGAATAACTTTTAACATTTTGCTGGCTTGCTTTTCAAACTTTCAAGACATTTATATTTTTAGGTACTATGTATTAATTTTATAACCATGATTTAAATGGCAACATGCAATAATACATCAGAGGGCCAGCAGGTGGCATGAGAAAGCTGCTTTATCAGCCCTCTAGCCCTGCTGACTGTCTGGTTCAGCACCCAGCGGGGTGTCCTCTGCCTGTCCTGAGGGGAATCACCACCACTTGTGTGAGAAATGCAAATACTACAGCAGATACCTTAGCTCTGGGGGCATCCTTCAGACTTTGCTTTTCATGTGCTTAGCTAAGTTCTATCTCTGAGAGAGGGTGTCTCAGTTTCTCAAAACATTTTCCTTGGTTTGTGGCCTCTGTGCCTTGACAGAGCATGAGATTGGGAATTCCTGCTATTTTCTCTCCAGAAAGTGGGAATAGAGGGGGTCCTCTTTCCCACCTCTACTCCCACTCAAATGGTATATTTTATACTGCCCCTTTTAGAAATCTTTCCATAACATTTTTGCTAGTGTACCTAGAAATAGTTCATTCACTTGACACATAAAAATGGTTGTGTCAGCTATCTTGTTGAAATCTGCATCCCTCTAAGATGACTCTGGAAGCAAGAGCAAGCCTTGTGCTCTGCCTTCTTGTTCCTATCTTCCTTCCTCTTACCACCTCTACAGCAACTAGCATTCACATACACTGGTGTGTTCATGCCCTTGAGGCCAGGTATTGTATAACCATCCCAAGTTGGGCAGGTTTACTGTTGGTTTGTGCAAATGAAGAAAGAATCTTGGAGCCTTAGGTATAGCTGACATGCATTTAGGCTGAAGCGGGGCATGGGATGCACGGTAAACCAGCAGGCAGGGAAGCAGGCATGCAGGCAGGCAGCAACTGAGCCTCCTGACCCCCGTAATACTACTATGTGCTCAAGGTACATTGCAGCACATGCAAGGCACCGTCAAAGCTACTGCCCTCTGTTTGCTGAATGTTCAGAAGGTGGAAAAAGACCCTGAGTTACTCCATGTTCCTTATAGCAGGGAAAGGCAAAGATAACAGAGGGATGATAACATAGGTCTCAGAGACCAGTCATGACCAAAGGAAAGAATGGCATCAAGGAGCAGGTGGCAGTGGAGCTTCAAAGAGAATAAATGTTCAGCAGAACTATATCTAGACCACAGTCTTCTTCCATTTCTCTTTTCTGTGATGTTTGGTCCTCAGGTCGCTTACCTGCAAATAAGGATAATTACATGCAAAGTAAGATTAGGGTGAAAACCAAGTATGACATATGACATTTTTTTTCTTTTGAGACTAGGTCTCGCTATTTTTGCCCGTGGAACCGCAGACTCACATTGCCCGGGGTACCACACACTCAACCTCAACTTTCCCCAACCTCAGCTTTCCAGGTACCTAGGATTACAGGTACACACCCCCACACTCAACTATTTTTTGGCACTAGGTCTCTCTATGTTGCCCTGAGCAGGACTTAGTTTGTTTTTTTTAAATAATTTTTTATTGATTGCAAACATATAATGCACATATATATGTACATATATATTACATCATTGTCTACCCCAAGGTTCTTCCATCACCTAATCATCTGTAAACCATCTTAATCTCTTGTGCCCTTCCCTCCCCCAATTTTACTCTCCTCCTCCTTCTTGCTCTATGCTTCAGTTTTTTTTTTTTTTTTTTTGAGACTAGGTCTTGCTATTTTTGCCTGTGGAACTGCAGGCTCATGTTGCCCATGGTACCACAGAGTCAAGCAATCCCCAGACTCAGCTTCCCAGGTAGCTGGGATCACAGGCGCATGCCACCACGCCCAGCTACATTTTTTTGGAACTAGGTCTCGATATGTGCCCCCAGCAGGATTTGAACTGTGATCCCTGGCCCTGGCTGCAGCTTCCTAGGCTGCCACTTACAGGCATGCACCAACATGCCCAGCTGCTTCAGTTCTGTTGACAGTTTTAAATTTTTCTTGTCTATTTGTTTTCCTTATATCTCTCATATAAATGAGACCATCCGGTATTTCGCTTTTCCTTTTTAACTTAATTCCGCTAACATGGTTCCTTGTAGCTCCATCCATGTTGCTGCCAATGATGTTTGTCTTCTTTGATTGATGAATAATATTCCATTGTGTAAATATACCACATCTTTTTCAGCCATTTGTCAGTTTTGAGGCATTGGGGTTGTTTCCATGTCTTGACAATTGTAAATAATGCTGCAATAAACATCCAGATACATGTGTCTTTATTAATTAGTGTTTTTGTGTCCTTTGGGTAGATTTTCAGTAGTGGGATTGCTTGGTTAGTATTCTTGAATTCTTGTTCTTTCATAATATCCTTTGTTTCTACTATTGTGAGGGGGTATTAGAAATTTAGGACCTCTGTCTCAAACATACCACCCTGAATGTGCTCAATCTCATCTGATCTCAAAGCTTAGCTGTATTGGGCCTAGTTAGTACTTGGATGGAAGAAATTTAGAACCCCTTGAGGCTGCTTTTCTGATTTTGCAATCCCAAATAGTTCCCAGTGACAAAATTGTAGCATTCAAGAAGGCACCTTCAGGAAGCTTGCCAGGACCCTGGACTGGGTCAGGGGCTTCTCATCCAGCCCACAGTACTGTGTCCTGAACTTACCAAAGCTCTCACCAAAGATATAAAGGCCTGGTCGGTCACTTGTTATAGTCCCCACAAGATTGAGGGTCAACAAGAGAAGGATGGTCATATATATATATATATATATATATATATATATATATATATATATATATATATATATATATATTAGAACAAGTCTTGCTATTTTTGCCTGTGGAACCTCAGGCTCACGTTGCCCAGGGTACCACAGACTCAAGGAATCCCCAGCCTCAGCTTCCCAGATAGCTGGGATTACAGGTGCGTGCCACCATGCCCAGCTATTTTTTTGGGACTAGGTCTCACTACGTGCCCCTGGCGGGACTCCAACCATGATGCCTGGCCCCAGCTGCGGCTTCCCAGGCTGCCGCTTACAGGCATGCACCACCATGCCCGGCCTTGGGATGGTCATATTTTTAATTAATCATTTTGTTGTTTACATATTTATGTATACATATATATTACATCATTACATTCCCCAGTGTTCTCCCTCTGCGTTTTCACCTGTGAACCTTCATTTTTATCTTCTTGTGCTCCTCCCTTCCCTGCTTTCTTCCTCTCTCCTCCCCCTCCCAGCTGCTTGACCCAATTCTATTAGCTTATTTTGACTTTTTCTTGACCTTTTGTTTGTTGTTTCTATGGGATGGTCATTTTTATACTTCTACTTTATGGTTTTTAGGAGATATCTATTGAATGAGTGTTTGCTGAATATTTATTGAATGAATAAGCAAGGAAGAATAAGAAATTCAAGGTCCTAGGAGAGGCTAGAAGTTCTGAGTTAAAAGATTATGGTCACTAGATATTTGGGGCACCCTGAACTGTGTCACACAGAAATGGTAGACTGAAAAGGTTACCTCATTCAGGGATTTTCAAACTTCTTTTATGACCACAATAATATGTAAAGATAGACAGGTGTTGGATGGATGGATGGATGGATGGATGGATGGATGGATGGATGGATGGATGGATGGATGGATGGACAGACGGACGAATGGATGAATGGACAGATGGATGGATGGAACAGTAGAAGAAATAGAAGTGGGGCCGGGCATGGTGGTGCATGTCTGTAGGTGGCAGCCTAGGAAGCCATGGCTGGGGCCAGGGATCACGGTTCGAGTCCCACTGGGGGCACATAGCAAGACCTAGTCCCCAAAAAATAGATGGGTGTGGTGGCATGTGCCTATAATCCCAGCTACTTGGGAAGCTGAGGTTAGGGTTTGCTTGAATCTGTGGTACCCCAGGCAACGTGAGCCTGTGGTTCCACAGGCAAAAATAGTGAGACCTAGTCTCAAAAAAGAAAAAAGAAAGGCCGG
>PVHY01019054.1:0-28068 GCA_004024945.1 Uropsilus gracilis
CCTCCGTGTCTTTGGGCTGGTGCTGCTCTGCACGTGTAGGGCCCTTGTGAGGCCGATGAGGCCTTTTGCGTAAGAGACCAGATCTGCCCGGCGCCGAGCAGTGGGTCAGTGGGTCAGAGTTCACCGCACACGTAGGACCCCCTCCCCCCTCCGGAGAAATCCTCCCTCCTGCAGCTCCGATGGGCTCCCAGCTCTACTCAGACACCGCCTGGGCTTGGGGACACGGGCCTGAGCGCCGCTGCCCGCGACTCTGGGCCTGACTCTGGCTCCCGGTGCCAGCAGTCACGGGCCCCTCCCAGGGCTCCTCGCCAGCTCAGCCTCTGCCCACGCGCTTGCCCCTCAGGCCACTCCTGCCCGGCTGCCCGGCTCGGTTCTGGCCTTGAGGGGCGGCTCGCACCGTCCAGCCGTCTCCTGAGCTGGCGTCCTGGCCTCTCCGACTTGGGCCAGCCCCATCCAGGCTCCCTCTCTCCCAGCTTCATGCCCTGAGCACTGACCCCCTCGTGATCTCCACAGCCGCTTTCTCCCGGCTGCCCCGCCTCGGCCTGTGTTTGTGGCTCTTCTTACTCCTGGACTTAGTGCCGTGGGATGGCTTCAGGGCTCCCGACCTCAGGGAGGCCGAGGTGCAGAAAGGCCTTGCCCCTTCTGTGAGGAAAGCTGCACCTCAACTGACCCTGAGTGCTGGGGGAGGGTGACGTCCACTCTGCAGGCTCCAGGCGGCGGCCCTGCACCCCATGGATACCCCAAAGTTCATAGCCCACACTCTGGGCTCCTCGTCCACACACGGGGGCGGTCGGAGCGAGCAGGTGGTTTCCTGTCCACGGTATCCCCCAGGGGGAGACCCCAGAAGGCCTCAGCTGTGTGGAAGACCCTCGGGGGCCACGCAGAGTGTACGAAGGGGCCGGTGTTGAGGGCAAAGAACAGCTGGTGGCAAGTTGAGCTCAAGGTCACAGACAGGGCAACAAAGGTGAGTTCGAGTCTGAGAGACCTTGGGGTGAATTGGAAAATCTGGGCTACTTTGACAAAGGCCCCAGAACAATACAAAGGTGCCCTGTGCGCAGGCGCAGTGTGAAGCGGGTGGGCTGTGGACGAGCGCATGCGCACGACGCGCACCAGCCCACCTGGCCCCATTCTTGGTTGCCCAGCGGCTGGGCACGGACCCTTCACTCCTCGAAGCTGCGCCCTGGAAATCAGAGCAGCACCTGCTCATCGCTAGGCGATGTGAGGGGCTAAACGAGCTAACACAGGTGCCGACCACTTGTCGAGAAGAATGTTTTAGTGTTTTACTATCAACTGGAGAGTAAACTACCTGCGGCCCATTCAGAGTACAACATCCTAGGCCCCCTTTAAAGGGAGCGAACCAGGACCATCCAGGACAATGGAGAGAGCGATTTAGTGTGGGTGGAGCGAGAATCTGCAAATGGATGTACGTATGTTATACCGTTAATGAGAAACACAAAAGGATAACATATGCTTTCTATGGGAACAGATACATATGTAAATGAAGGGGAATTAATTATTTTAATATATGTAAATGAATAGGGAAAGGTCTGGGAGGATACGAATGTGCCAATATTTGTGATGGTTTGGGGAGATGGTGGGGGAGGGGGTTTCAAATCGAGGGGCAGGGGTGGGGGAGGGGAACTGTGCCTTATCTAGAGCGTTCTAATTGTTAAAAAATGTAATTACTAGACAATGACAACGGAGTTCATCATTTATCTAAAGGAATAGAGGAGACATGGGGGAAGGAAATGAGGTTTCAGAATCTCTGCAAAGAAGCCTCTCGCTTGAGAAACATTCCTGGGTTGTAGAAGGATGTAACATTTGGAAAAGTGAAAGGAAATTCGTTATTGTCCTTGCTCGAGAAACAATAGGAAGGAGTACTGAACGCATCCTCCAGGCAGCGGGGCTTGGATTTAAAAAGACAGTTAGAGACCTCGGCCTGGGGCCAGCTTTGCGTCTGGCAGGCAATATGCTCGGGCTGCCGGCTGTGAAGCGGGGGTCACCCCCACTTTGTGCTGTAGACACTGAGGCGGGGGGGGGGGGGGGGGAGGAGGAAGTTGCCCATGTAGCCTGAGGTGGGCCGGTGGGGACCCCCACCGTTTCCCATTTAGACAGCTTGGCCAGCCCCCAGTCTGTTCTCGGCATACCTCTCTGCTTGCTGTGTGCCAGCGGCTGGGGTGGCAGGACCGGGGGTCCATGCCCATCTCTGCCAAGCGCCTCCTTTTATCACTCTGTTCAGTAGCAAGCAGGCCTCCACTTTCCCGAGCACTCTTGTATGGGAGAACCTGAGGAGCTGCATCTCATAAATCTTCAATAGCCCCGGGAGGCGGGCCGAGGTGGATTGATTACGAAAAGGGAGCCAAGTCCTTCTCCCTCCCCGCATCCTTGCCCTTTGCGCGTGAGGCTGCCCTCCCGGCAAGGACTGACCCGCTGCCCACCCCAGCTCTGGGCTGGCCTGGAACGTGCTGGGGTCGGTCAGGGCGCAGGTGCCCAGCCTAGGTGCCAAGAGGTCCGGTCAGTATCCATCTGGCTCTTGGAGCTGTCGGCCGCCTGGTGAGGAGCCGGGGCTGCCCAGCGAGGCTGAACACGCAGGGCCGGCCAGTGAGATGCCCAGTGACAGCACTGTCACCATCCCGTGAGTCCCAGCCCCAGGTCACAGCTCAACTGACTGCGGATGTAGGGACAATACAGGGTTGGCGTTTCCCAAGCCTCTGTGTTTGGGGGTGTTTGCCCTGATGCAGTCCGGCTCAGCCCCCCAGATGGGATACAGACGTTGGGTTCAGAGGGTGGAGGTGCCGAGGTGGCCTGGCTGGGTTCAAAGCCCCCACCTGGACCAACACCCTGGAGCCAACCTGGCTTGGGGTCTTCGGGCTCCCCTCTGTCACCTCCATCTCCGGCACGCATGGGATTCTGTTTCCTGCCCGGTCTGTTTCTTGGGCTGCATCTCGAGGCTCCGAGGATGATTCACTCGTGAAGATGCTCTGGGGAGGCCCAATGGGTCTCCCCTGCCCCCAACCCTAATTTCCATCTTGGGGAAGAGGCCTTGCTCGATTTGGTTCTGCAGGTCAGGCGGGCCCCAGGGAATCAGGTTGGCGGGAATACGGGGACTTTACTGAGTAATTATAGGATTAGGCATTCCCCTCGAAATTAAATGCTACCTCTTTACCTTCCCGAGAAGAATCCCACCCCCCACCCGCTACCATGTAATTATCTGGTGAATTACTCTACGGAGGTCTCGCGGCAATTATGCGAGGAGTCAGAAGCCAGCAGCTCCTCCAGTCATTACAACCAAGGAATTAGCTTTCATTGTGTAAGTGCCGACGCCGCGGAGCCTGCGCGGGTCCTCCAGCACCGGGCCAGCCAGCCCCCTGCACCCCCTTTCCGCTCACCCCAGAGCAGGCTCAGTGCAGGAGCGGGGACCCCAGATCAGCCCGACTTCCCGGGCGGAATGGGCACCCGGAGGAGTGAGGGTCACATGCTCGCATCACCGAGAGGATGCAGGGTTCACCACACGGAGCTCGGGGCCCTGCTGCCTGCGGTCGGTCACTCACATGCTGTTTGCTTGCTTCCTGCCTCAGTTTCCCCCCCTGTAATATGGCAGCTCTTGGGACTAGAGGAATTCATTAACTCGAGGGGTGTGCAGGCAGCAGCGGCTGGCAGAGGGAGTCTGGCAAGCGTTTGCTTCTAGGAAGATGGTGTGTGGCGCCAGACACCGGGTCCCTGGAGTGCTCAGCTAGCGGTGACAAGGGAGCCCAAAGCAGGTCCTCGGTCAGGGCCAGAAGGGTAGCCTTTAGACAGAGGTGACACGTAGTGCCAGAGAATGACTTGGGGCTGGATTGGGGCATATGCCCGGGTCCGTTACTTCCTCTAAGTGGGTGTCTGACTCATTCAGACACTGAATGACACTGGTGTCCTCCCCAGTTTCCCAGTGAAGCCCATGGCAGAGACCCCCAACACCAGGAACCCCACCGAGGAGGCAGGCAGGGTTCAGTCAACTCAGGCGGGTGGTTCTCTCAGGCCAGATGGTGTTGTTGAAGACCAAGGGTGAGGAGCTGGAGAGAGGGGGAGAACCAGAGTCTCAGCGTGGGCAGACTCCACTCCTGTTTGCCAGTCTGAGGCATCTGCTTTCGAATCCCATCTTGTGGCTGACTCTCTGGTTGCCTTGGGCAAGTTGCTTGGCCTCGCTGAACTCTGCAGCAGAATAGTTGAGAAGCAGATGCGCACACTTCTGAGGGCTGCTAAAAGCAGCCAGATCACTGACATGTGGCTGTGCACCCGGAGAAGTTCTCGGCCGGTGCTCCATGAAAACAAAACGAGCCGGACTCTCCGGGGCCCTGAGATCTGACTCATCAGCCTCTCACGTTCTTCCTCCTTCTCCTCCAAACACACTTTCCATAGGTTGTAGCCGAGATGGCCAGGTCAGCCCATATCTCCGCATGCTTGGGCAGGGGGGAGGGGCTGCGGAAGCGTGGCTATGGAGTGGGCTACAGGAACCAGATCTGTTTTTGTCCTCTAGGCCACAGCCAAGCCCTCCCACGTGGGCGTGGCGTGTCTCTGGTGGGAGCAGGGCTCAGCATCCAGGCTGCCTATCTGGACAGCTCCAGCCACAGCATCAGGTCCTTACCAATATGCTGCTCACACCTCAATCTTCAAACATTCTGTCCCCGCGGTGGTGGCCCCTGTGGTGTCTGCTGAGCTCTCGCACGTCCTTTCTTGGGTGGCCTGAACATCCTTTGATGCCTGTGACTTATCTCTCTACTCCTCTGCCAGGCTTTCCCCAGTCTGCCAGCTTTGGGGGGCAGAGCCCATCTCTGGGGCTCCAGAGCTGGCATCTGAGCAGGGTCCAGCTTGTGTGGGCATAACAGGATGGAGGCGGCGAGTGGTCCCTTCCCCCTCCTCTATCTCCTCACCTGTCAATCTTGCGCCTTCACTCTCCTCCCGAGCAGGGGCTGTTCTGTGCTCGCCTGTGGTCTGTGAATGGCAATCTGAGGTTCCCTGCTGAGCTTCGTTCCTTTTCAATCCACTCTCCCTTCCATCGCTTCATCATTCTGGTCAGGCTGAGACATGGACTGAATGAGGCAGCCGCTCAATTCGAGCCTGGTACAAAGAGTATTTTGATGTTTTCATTTCTTTTCTAGTTCAATAATTCGAGAAAACACATAGATTTGGGGCTGCTTCCAACAGACTCTCTAACTACTTTTTAAAACTTTGTGTTGGTTAAAAAGTGGAGCTGCGGTAGGGTGCGATTGACAGGGGACCCTAGGGTGGGGGTACTGCTTGCTCAGGGGGTTGGCTTATTCCAGCTACTCTCCCGCTACCTCCCCTTTCTCCCCCCCCCCCCCGCCTTGAGTTCCACCAGACAAACAATCCATGCCTGGAAGATTCCATCCCGTCAAGAGCTCAGAGCCACCCGGAGCTAACCTGAAGGGAGACCCCCGCCCAAGAGCGGCTAGCGGCCAGGAGCTCTCCGTGGTACTGAAAGGGCTCTCCTCCCTCCCACGCTTGCAGTAAATGAATCCCAGCTTCTGGTGTCCTAATATTACTCTTTAATCTGGTAGATACCGGTTGAGCTCCCAACACAGGTTTTCTTTGTGCAGAGTACTCAAGCC
Source organism: Uropsilus gracilis (assembly GCA_004024945.1). Lineage (NCBI taxonomy): Eukaryota > Metazoa > Chordata > Mammalia > Eulipotyphla > Talpidae > Uropsilus > Uropsilus gracilis. The sequence continues at coordinate 5,610 of PVHY01019054.1, forward strand.
TTGTCTTCAAAATCAGAAACGAAGGCTTCGGTTTGCAAGGAGCTCACGGCTAACAGGGAGGTTCTGCTACCCTCGCACAGCATGAGATGAGAGATAGAGTTCTGGAGGCAGCCCTGGGAGAGTGTCTAGTTCACATCTGTGGAGTCAGGGAAGCCTTCCTGGAGGAGGCAATCTCTTAATTGAGATTGAGCGATGATGAGGATTTAGCCAAGTGAAGAGAGAAACTGAAGAGAATCCCAGTCAGGAGGCCTGCCAGCATGTTTGAAGGTGTGAGGGTTTGGTGCAGTGGTTCAAAGGTGCAGGGTCTGGGACTATCTGCAGCAATAACTACTTGCTTGCCCTTAGGGAAATGACTTACCACTCCGTGACTCGGTTTCCCCATCTACAGAATATAATACAACAAAAGCTACTCTGTACCTTTACAGGGCTGCTGGAAGAGCTAACTGCTTTTCTACATGCCATGTGCTTAGTACAGTGACTGCAACAGAACAAATGTCAATGAAGTTTTCTTTTACAGAACAGTCACTGACAGGAGCACAGACTCAGAGTGGAGGGGACCATGGTGGCTGAGGATCCTTGGCTACTTTGTGGCTGGCAGGGGTGCAGTGTGACCTCAGTCTGCTGGTGTAGCAAGGCCAGAGGAAAAGGACTTGGAGACTGGATTTCAGGGCAGTGGGGACCATTAGGGATGGACTATGGGAAGATTGAACTAGGACTGGGCAGGAGAACCCGAGTAAATGCAGCGTATGTGTGTGTGTGTGTATGTACATGCATGTGTATGTGTGGAGGAGGGTGTGGGGTGTGGCCAGTTAAGCGGTCACTGTTACACACACTAGAACCGATGTGAAGGGGCTGGCTAGGATCACTCCCACACATCCAGCTTCGGTGATGGGCGGACACAAGGACACACATATCTCGGGTCACACATCGATTCAGGGCATTCTTTATTTTTCATCTCTTTCTTTTCTTCATTCCCCTTCCCCCACAGTAGGTTTCCTGGAAGAAAACCGATGTTAACAACCCCACAGCTTATCCTTCCGCATTTTTTGTTTGTGTTCATAAAATCCTATGCAGGCATACGTAGCTATATGTGTGCACTCACAGAGTATTTGGGCCATTGTTTTATAAAAATGGGATCATATTATACATACTTATCTTCAAATTGCTTTTCTCACTCAACAATACCTTATAAAAATCCCTTTAAGTCTATTGGTGGAGAGTTAATTAAATTTTTTATAGGCTGCCTAATATTCTGCAGCGTGGCTGTATTGCCGCCTGCTTTCCCCTCCCACCCCTGTCATGTCCACCTCCTGGTTTTCGCCTCAGCTCCTGGGGCTCATGGAACCCCGGAACACGACATGCTGTTTCACACCTCCGCGTCTTTGTGCAGCCTGTTCCCCGCTGCCCAGCCTGATTCACATGGCTCCTCCTCCTCATATTCCCAAGGCTCATCTGTGGGCTGCTCTCCAGAAGAGCAGGCTGGGGGCAGGGGGGAAGAGGGGGCAGGCAGGGAGGTCCTGGGTGAGTGGACAGTTGAGTGGACAGTTAGTGTGGGGCAAGGTGGAAGAGTTAGGTCTTGATCTCATGGTTGGGGGACCCCTGGAAGGCTGGTTAGGGACCAGGCACCCTACAGAGACAAGCCTTTGAGGCACAGAGCCCCGGACTCCTCCCCTCTCCCCTAGACTGTCCATTCCAACTTCCCCCTCATTGTTGATGGGGGAAGCTGATCTATCTGATCAGCTGATCTATCTGCTTCTCCACATCCATTGCTGTCAGGTTGTGCCCTTGCCCCCCCCCCCCTTGCCAGCCCCCTGCTTCTCAGGCCACTGGGCTTCTCACTTGACTCCCCTGCAAGGGAGCTACGAAGTCACTAGCTCCCAGGATGGGACTCCCTGGGAAGGCTTTGCTTCACCCCACATCTGAGACAGTCAGATGTGGAAAGCTCTGGTATCTTCTGGGGGGAAATCAGCCTTCACCCCCCCCACTCCCCAGACTTCTATTCCTGTAATGCTGAGAGTGAACAGAAGCTTGGAGGGGTGGCCTCCCGAGGTCCCCAGAATCCCAAGGCCACTCCTAGGACCCCAGAGAGTTCCACGCCAGCCTCCCCACCCCCCCAGGACAGAGGTGACAGATCAGCAGCTCACGGATGAGGGTGTCTCGCAGAAGCAGTAACGTGAGATGGAACGCGGCCATCTTTTTGTTGAAATGGTCGTATTTCACTTCTAAGGTGACCTGGCTTTTAAGGCACAGGATACTGGGTTTCTAATTAAAATAGGGATATAGAGTTTCCTTTTTCAATAAATGTGTTTCAGCGAAGAAATAGATTAAGGAAATGCTCGCACAAGGCCAGTCAGGACCCGGCCCCCTCTGAGCAAGAGCCTGGAGGGAGGCCGGGCTGGGAGGGCGCCAAGGGCTGCTCTCTGCCAAACCCTTGCATTAAAATACACCGTTTTGAAAAGCTATTGAATGGCGCGCGGCCCCATAAAAATCTGAATTTTCTGGCCTCTTTTGGAAACTGAAAGCTCCGCAGAGCTGGCTGGGAGTGGCGCCCCCACCAGCCACAGGCAACGGCTGCAGCTCCTTCCAGGGCTGGTGTTAGCTGCTTTCCGTGTGCACGTGCAGACGCACCCTGAGAAGGCAGAGGCCTTTCCAACTTGCCCACCGAACCAGGGAGTTGGTTTGGGTCCTGGATTTTGGCCCCACGGGCTGAGGTTCCCTCCGGCCCCTGCACTCCCGTTCTCCGCCTCAGTTTCCCCGTGTCCCGCGCAGGGGTGGGCCTCCCACGCGCTCCGCCGTTGGACTCTCCGGCGGCGGCAGGGGGCGCTCGCGGCCCACAGAGCACGGCCGCCGCAGGACAAAGGCTGGGGGTGCGGCGGGCCGCGGGGCCCGGGGGCTCGACCCCGGGCGGCCAGCCGCGGCCCCGGGGTGCTGCGCCGGGCGCTCAGCCCACCCCCCCAGGCCTCCCGCGCGGTCCCCCCACGCCGGGTCGGCTTCCCGGGCGTCCTTTCCTCGCTGGTCCCTCTCCCTGCCGTTCGCGTTCCTTTCCCCTCCCCCACCCGCTGCGTCCCTGTGTCTCCCGCTCCATCTGTTTGCACCTCTCCTCCCCGGGTCCCTCTGCGGCTTGCGCACCCCCCTCGCGGCTCTGGGTCTCTGGCTCGGGTAGGGGCGTCTTGCCTCTGTGCCCCGGGGGTCTCTGGAGGCGCCCCTTTCTGCGTGTCTCTGGTTGTTCCCTCCAGCAGGGTGGACGCTCGTGGGCAAGGAGGTTCTGAGATGGCTTCAGCTTTGGTGGGGGCCTGGGTGGAGCACAGTGCCTGCACCCCCACCTCCCACCTTTCCCCACGCCCCTCCCCCCAGGTGCCTTCCAGAAGCTCGGCCCCCCCGCTCTGCCCTCCGGAAGCCTGCCGTCTGCATGACAGCACCTGTCGTCCTGTGGCACTTGGGGTCCCCTGGGTCCCGTCTCCTGCCTCTCCCCCAGGCCCCCAGCCCTGCAATTGCCTGAGAACTGGGTGGGGGGGGAGCCTGAGAACTGGCCAGGCCTGGCTCACCTGGGCCCCTGCTCTCAGACACACACTGGGGGGCCCCCCACGGTGGAAGGGGAGGCTGCATGAGGTGAGGCAGGGGTGCATGTGCTCTGGCCTGGGCGGGGGGCCCTGGTCTGTTCTGCTATGGCCGCAAAGCCCCCTGCTGACTCGGACTGGCCTCAGCTCTGCCTCCAGCTCTCACCTGGGTAGTGACAGCGTGGACCCCGCTGGTCGCGACCCCTCAGGTTCTAATAAGCGGGGCCCAAACCCCACACTTCTTCCTGAGCAGGTGCGTGTCCAAGCGCAAGACAAGGCAGAGGGACAGGTGTCAGCTCGCCTGTCACACAGGGGAGGAGCATGAGCCCGGCCTGGGCACCCTCCCCTGATGAGGGCTCAGGCGGCCGCCTCTGGGGACCCCGGCGCTGGAGCAGCCTCCTCATTGGCCGTGCAGGTCTCGCACCTGGCACGTATTGCTACGTTCCTGGGCGAGGTGATGCGCACGTTTAGGCTGCTTTGCTCCTGGACAAGCTCGGGCTCTGCCAGCTCTCGCAAAGACCCCTGGGAAGCAGGTGTCTGGATGATGGAGCTTGAATTGCAGGGCGTTTATTGCAGGGAGCACGGGGGTGGGGGGGTGGGCAGTACAGGCCAGGAGGGAGTAGGGGCCAGAGAGGGCCTCCGCGGACCTCCTGAAAGGAGAGAAGGAAGGGGAGATGTGAGCGAGCGGAGCGGAGCTGACAGCGCGGCTGCTCAGAGAGTCTTGCAGGCCCCGGGGATCCCTGGGAAGTTGCCCCCAGAGCCCCCAGCGTCAAGCAGCAGTGCCAGGCTCTCGTGCCCCGGCTGTGCTCAGGATGGCGCTAGCAAAGGGCAAGGCCTCGTTGCTCTGGACGCCAAGTGCTCGCGCCTCCCCTGCAGGGTCTCACCTGAAGGGAGCGCTGGCCAGTGAGCCACGGCCGGGACACTGCTCCAGCAAGTGCGCGGGGCCTGGAGCCCCAGTCCTGCTGCTTCCCCCGGGCCATCGCAGGTGGGTGCTGGGCCTCAGCGGCCTCCTCTGCACAGTCCGAGGACTCGCGGTCTTGCAACGCCTGGCGGGGCCATGGTGGGAGGTTGCAAGGCGGCTGCTTTGGGGTCATCTCCTTCATCTGTGGAGCTGCTGCCCCTCCCCCTCCCCCCTCCCCCCAAAGCAGACAAGACCCCCGCAGAGCCCGGTCCTTAGTCTCTTCACCTGGAAACTGGGAGAAACGCTAGTGTCGCCTCCGGTGGCTCTTGAGTGTGGACGGGGCGGGGCGGAGGATCTGCAGCCCGGGCGGACCCTCGGCGACCTCCCTGGTACCCCGAGTTCTGCTCTCGCCTTCGGTTGCTCACCATGGCCAGGAGCCAGCTGGGCCGGTAGTTTCCTCCTCTGACGTCTTTAGAATCGGGGAGCAGGAGCTACTCATCTTACAGATAGGGGGGCCGGGCATGGGGCATTCAGACAGCTTCCCCACGGGGGTCAGCGGGAAGACGGCAAAGTAGGGTTCGCCCCTCACCTGCCGGCCCCTACCTGACGGGACCATCTCGGCGGCTGTGTCTTTCTGCCATCGTGGGGCTCGGGGAGGGGGGGGCACAGCTTGCAAAGCCTCAGGGGTACCGAGCCACTGACTTTGCTCCAGCTTCTGCCAGGCCGGGCCCGTGCTTGCGCAGGGCAGCGGGACCCGAGAGACAGGGAGGCCCAGGTCTTGGAACCTGGCCCTGGGGCCAGTGGCGGCCGGAAAGACCCAGTTAGCAGAGAGCTTGAGGGGCAGCTGCTGGGCCAGGGGGCAGAGGCCGGGGTGGAATTAGTCAAGTGCCCCCGTTCTGAACAGGATGCTGCGCAGGGGCGCTCTGAGCCAGCTCTGTGGCCCATGGCGATCGCCTCGGCCGCAGGCGGAGCCGCAAAGTCCGGCAGCTCACCAAGGCCTGCCCGGCCCGCAAGGGGCCGGACGGAGCGGAGCGGCCAGCTGTCTGCTGTCGGAGAACGCCCCGTCCGCTTGTTGGAGCCCAAACATTGCCCGCACCTGCTCCCCAAGCTGCCTTTCCCCGCCGAGGCGTGTCCCCTCAGCAAGGGCTGGGCCCTCGTGAGCGCCTGGCTTGCTGCCGGGGACGGCCCGGGCACGGCCGTCGCTGGCCAGCAGAGGCCCTGGGCGCGTGTCTCTGGCAGCTCGGCGGCCGCAGATGGCTGCTCAGTGGGGCAGTGCCCACTGCCCTGGCATCTGAGGGGTGGCTCCCCAGCGCTGGAAGAGGGGCTCTGCAGGCCACTTGTCCGGGACAAGGCCCCCCGGCGGGCAGCGCTTGCCGACACAGCAGTCCTGCAGGGCGGCCAGCACCCCAGATGGCCCAGGCGCCGATATGCGCGAGGAATGCTGGGCTTTTGTTCCCCGGTCAGCCAGCTGCTGCCTGGAGCCACAGGAGCTGCGGGCATCCATCGTCGGCTCTGGATTCGCTGCCTGGGCTCGGGTGACCTTCAGCGAGTCACTTACCCTCTCTGGGCCTCAGCGTCTTGTCTGTGAGGTGAGGGGGGGGGTTGGCCGCAGGCTTGATGTGAGCCACCGACACTGGTCTTGCCTTCATGCGGGTGTCACTGGTCCTCTGGGAAGAAAGAGGATCGAGCCGTGGACGCACACGCACACGCACACGCACATATGCTCACACGCGCGCCGTCCCATCGGGGTGAAATTAGCAACATTGGGCGATTAATGCATTTCCCCCCAAGACTCAACTCTTAAACAAAGTTCCAAGTGTTTGACTTTCATTTTAAATAGGTGGCTGTCAGGAGGAATTACACGGCTCCTCAAGAAACACACAGACGTTGTAATTAAGAGGTGCCAATCTTGACAGGAGGGAGAAGAGGAGAGGGGAGGTGACGCCGAGCGTGGAGAGGGGCGAGGGTGGCCCAGGCCCGCAGGAGGAGAGGGGAGGTCAGCAGTGTCCCCTCCCAGAGTGGGGAGCCAGCTCTGGCCAGCGTGCGGCTGACGGTGCCAGAGGCTGCCCTCCACGGCCGAGGGGGGTCTGCAAGGTGCTCCAGGCCGCTCTGCAAGGTGCTCCAGGCCTCTTTCAGGAAGTCATGCTGCTCCGGAAGTGCAAGGCTGACCAAGCCCTGTTGCTCAGGTGGAAAGACAAAGACCGGTGGTCTTAGTTCGGCCATAGACGCACAGTCTACACCAAGGGCTCACGGTCCCTGGCTGGGAGAGTCTGAGGTTTACCCGAGCCCACCCCTGCCCCAGCCTGAGCCATCCCCAACCCAAACTGAAGCCCCTGCCTTCACCCCTCTCCCACCCCTCCTACCCCCCCTACCCCCCCCCCACCTAGTCAAGTTGCAGCCACATCCATCCCCTGGAGCTAAGGTGCACAGGCCAGGAGAAGGTGGGTGACCCCGGCAACCTCCGTTCCTGCTGGGGCAGAGCTCCTTGCCCTTGAGTTCGAGGCTTTAGGCCTGGAGTCTGCACCCCCAGAGTTACCCCGGGAAGGGAGCACAAGGCGCAGTGGCTCTCTTTCTGGGTGCTTCCCCACTGACAGTCCTGCTGCCACTCAGGTTGCTCTGGCGGTGGGGGGGCTGCCCCTGCCTGCACCCGGTTCCCAGGGCTCGGCCTTCTGAACAGTCCGGGGTGCCCCCCCATTCTCCGCACCCCATCTCCCAAGTTCATGCTGTGAAAGGCCCCGGCCCAGGAGCAGCCCGGCGAAGACAGGCCTCCCGCCTCTCCCTTTGCGTCTTGCCTCTCCCTCCCCACACGGGCGCCCCCTCCCCCAGCCCCCATCAGTGGGCTCCCCCTCTGACAGGCACCTCATTAGCAGAATCTCTGTAAATAACGCCAACCAGTTAGAGTTACAACAAGGTAGCTCATTAAAGACACTCGGCTTGTCTCACTTTCCAATTAGTGTTTCTGCGGGTGCAGCCGCCAGGACTGTGTGTGTGACAGGGCGCCCTTGCGTGCGACAGGGCGCCCTTGCGTGCTGTGGGGCCCGGGCAGCCCTCGGTCACCCCAGGGGGGCAGTGTCTGCAGCTTGGGACCCGAGAAGGCAGCACCCACCCTGCCCACTGCACCCAGCCACCCGGGCTCTCACCTGCAGGCGGTGGGGGCACCACCACCAGCACTCGGGGGTTGGGGGGCACGGCCGGGTGGGGGGCACGTCTGGGCTGGGAGTCTGTCCTGCTCTCCACCCCCGCCGCGGTGCATCTTCCCTCCAGCGCTCCAAGCTCTGGATCTCTACCCAGGATCTTTCCAGCAGAGCTTATCTGTCCTGGGCGCCTTCGCGCCAGTCTCCCTTTACCTCCTTTCATGGGTGACCTAGTCCTTGCCGGGGGCAGCATGTTCCTCCTGGGGCTCAAGTTATCTGCAACCGCAGCGGGAGCAATGTCAGGCCAGAGAGGAAAAGAATGTGCCAGAAGAGAGGGGATTTCAGGCCAGAGAGGAGGAGGACATGCCAGGAGAGACTGGGAGGGGCAGGGGTGGTGACGTCCCCAGGACAAGCTTTACCAGATGGCGACTGTTGTCCATGTGCTTTGCCTGCAAAGACAGGGGCCCAGAGAGGCTTTGCTGCTTCCCTCACCTCACACAGCTGGAAGCCTAGAAGCAGCCTCCGGAGCTGGGGCTGCTGGCTGGAAGGTGGTTGACCTGTGCTGCTGGGTAGAAGGGAACCAGAGACCCTCTGGTGCCCCGTGCCCGCCACTGTCCCCGGGGCCGAGCACAGCCCACGCCTGTTCCTCGGTCCCCACTTAGGTCTCTTCCAGCTGACCCACCGCCATCCCCTCTCACTTCGGGTCTGCACTTTCTCTTTCACTTTGGGGAGGAAACTGTTCCCAATTTCTCTCCTTCTTGCAGAATCGATAGCTTAGCTGGGCCGAGCAAGAAAGGAAATTTACATTCAATGGTTTCCATGACAACCGTAGCTTCTCCTGCTCTTGGGGCCTGGTCTTCTGAGGAGAACCAGGTATCAGAACTTCAGCTCCCCGAGAATGTGGCGAGGGTTTTAAACACCTCGAAAGGGCTCAGGCCCCCCCGACCACCCTCTCTTTGATGGTGTATCACGTGGGAGGAGGCCGAGGAGCCTTTCTTTCCCCCCCGTGTCTCACAGGAGCAAACACCCTTGCCCCATCAGCCCCCGCGAGCCACAGCTCATGAGTTTAAAGTTCTGCTCGTGCTGTGGTTTATGCTCAGTGCTACCGCGTTTGTTCCTTTCGACTTTTCTTCAGCCCTGGGAGGTAGGCAGTGCTGTGAGCCCATTGTACAGAGGAGAAAACTGAGCTCAGGGAACATTATAAACTATGCTCAGTGTCTCAGAGAATCAGAGCCCCTGGAGTGCAAGCTGCATCTGCTTGAGTCCCAGACCTGTGATTGAACAGTTCTGTGAAGGGAGCAAGGCACTGAGAATGCACATGGGCCAGGGGAACCAGACTCACCTACTGTCTTCTTGGGCCGTGGTATCAGGGTGGTGAGTCCAATAGCATGGGAGCCCTGGCACATCTGGCCTCGGGCTTCAGCCTTAGTCTAGGGCTTGACCACAGTAGCCAGCTCTGAGGGGTGTTGTGCATAGTAAGCGAGATGAAGCCCCTGGAGGTACTGACGTCCTAGTCTCACTCCTACCCCAGGACATTTGCATCTGCCCGAGACCTTCTTCCCTGCTCCATGCACAACCTGCTTCTTCCCCTTGTTCAGGTCTTTCCTCAAATGCTCCCTTCCCATGAGGCCTTTGCCGGCTGCCCTACATATAAGCGGCCGGCACTGGGACTGGTCACACCCTCAGGGGCCAGGGGAGCCCAGGTTCCCCTCTCCGAGTCTCACCAGACCCTGTCTCAGCAGGCTCCTGGCACACAGAGACTGAGGCTGGGCCAGTGGTACATGGCACCTGCCCTGGGAGGTGGCTAGGAGGCAGGTGTGCTTCCAGGTTGGGAGGTGGGGGTGAGGAGAGAGGAAGGGAGGGTTTAGGGAGGAGGGTGGGGTCACCATCAGAACAGAGCTGCAGGGCCTCTGACCTCTTAGCTGCAACTGAGACAGGGCTCCCCAGTTACAGGATTCTCACAACTTTGGGGGTGCAAGGCACGGCTTGCTGCCTGCCATGCTTCTTCCTTCCGCTGTCTCACCAGGGCCCGGGCTGGAGCCCCCGTGTCATATGCTGTCCGTGCCCTTGGCCTTGCCATGTCCCACCACCGCCACTGTCATACCACGAGCTTTCGTTCCCATGTGTTGTTTCTCCATCCGCAGAGGATCTTGGCCTCTTTTTCCATGGCTCTCTGCCACCCGGGATCTCCATATTTAGCAAGAGAGCTCTAGGACCACAGCCGAGCGCGCGCTAGCCCTGAAAAGGCATTTATTGTTCATCTGAAACTGAAATTTCAAGGAGCATCTGCGTTTCATCTGGCATCTTGAAGCCCCTCCTCTCTTGGTGGAGATCCGAGTTGTTTTCGGTCTTCGTGATGAACCTAAGTCAGTGTCTGCTTATCTCGGTGCGCTCACGGCAAGTCGAGCTCTGGAAGGCACCACTGAAAGTGCATTAGGTCAAAGAGCAAAATTTGTAATTCTATTATTTTTGCCAAAGCTCCTTTCACCCCGATGGCATCAATTTACCAGACATTTGTGGAACTGTTTGTTTGCCCGCAGCTCTGCCAACAGAGTAGACCGTCAAATGTTGGGATTTTGGCCATTTTGATTGGTGGGAAATAAGAATAAAAAAAACTCAAAAATGTTGTGAGCAAATTCACATGGAAAATACAAAGAAGACAAAAGTGCTAGATTTTGCCCTTTGCCCGCTTGGTTATGTCCACTTGTTGCTTATTATCTCCAACTTTCACTACAGCTGTGTGAAATAAAATTCCCAGCCCAGAGAGGTTAAGTAACCTGACCAAGGTCACACAGCCCGTGAGTGGTGGCACAAGCTTATGATCTTCCAACCACACGAATGAAGTGTTCTGACTACAAGGGTCCAGAACGGACAAGCGCACCTTCTCCTCCCTGTTCTCACCCAGAAGCGCCAGTTGCACATCATCCTGCACACCTGGTTCCCTGCGTATGTGACACACGTGGCATCCTTGGCAATGCTGGCCCAAGAGGGAGCAAGGAGGGCCTTGTTGAAGGCTGGACAGTGCTATTTGACTCAGCTAATTGGCTAAATAGATTCTTCTACATGTGCAGCGTTGTGCTTTCTGCTTCGATAAGGCTTAATATTAATTTTAATTAAATCCCTGAAGGCTTGGCCAAATAGTTCCATTTTCTGAGCGTGTCCCTTGATCACCAGGTTTCTGTTCCCCTGAGAAACTACAGGAAAAGCTGCCCTCCCCCGGGTTCAGCTCTGCCTCCTGCCCGCCATGCAGGTGAGACAGCGGCTGTGAAAGTGTGGAGAGAAACCAGGGAAATGCACCAGACTCAGCACCTACTATGTAGAGACCAGCACCTACTATGTGCCGGGTACTGTACGCAGGCTTTTCTGCTCCTTGTTTAATGCAGTCCCTTGAAGATGAGTTCAAATTCCTCTTCTAGATCTGCAAAAACTGCAACAGAAAATTAAGATGTTTGTTTAGGTTTCTTTCTTTTTAACTTTTTTTCAGAGACTAGGTCTCGCTATGTTGCCTGGGGTAGTAGTCCCTATCCCGTGGACTCAAGCAGTTCTCAGCCTCAGCCTCCCAGGTAGCTGGGATAATAGGCACCCGCCACTGTGCCTAGCTACTTCTTTGAGACCAGGTCTTGCTATGTTGCCAGAGTAGTCTTAAACCCGCGGACTCAAGCGATCCCAGGCCTCTTGCCTCCCAGGGCTTGGATCACAGATGTGCACCACCACGTCCGGCTGTTTAGGTTTTTGTAGCTGCTAAGAGTGGGGTTGAGACTGCCTAACTCAAAGATTATGGGTGGGGGTATCTTGCAATTTAAAATTACCCAGCACCCACACTTGTCTTCAGGTAGTAGCACCTTGATTTTCTGCCAGGAAGCCACCCCTCCCCCTCGGTGTGGTTCTGGGTCTGCTGGCCGGGGTGAGGCACACATTTGACCCAGCCTGCTCCTGAGATTTGATTCTGGGACTTGAGCATTTATTTATTTATTTTATAATTTATTTATATATAAATTTCACATCTCTATGATCTTTGGGGTTCACCCCCCTCCCTGACCCACCCCCCAAGTTATGTACTTCAATTTGGTTGTTGGCTTGTTTTGCTTTTTCAACTTGTTTCTGCTAATATGAATTCTTCTAAGTCCATCCATGTTATCATAAAATCGTCCAATTTGTCATTTTTAGTTGATGAGTAATATTCCATTGTGTATGTAGACCACATTTTTTCCATCCAGTCATCTGTTTTTGGACATTTCGGGTTGGACTTGGGCATTTAAACCATAAACCACTGGCCTGTTTTTCTGGGCCCCTCTTCCTCCTTCTCCACCGCTCCACTCTTGCGGTCTCCCCCCACCTCCTCCTTTTCTTGCTTAAGCCATTTCGAGGCATTTAAACACATTTCAGTTTTAAGTCCAGCGCCAGCTCCTGCATGGTAGAAGGTCACGGAAAGCCGGCCGGTCAGCTGACTGTCCCTGATCCAGCTTGCTGGCCCACTGCCCCCAGCCTGACCCGTCTGCCTGCTGCTCATGGGCCCCCAACCAGGACCGCATGTCCCTCTCCCTTCCCCTTCCTGCGGCCTTTGCTGCAATTGGGGAAGCTGCCTGCTTAGTAGATTCTCCCAGGGGCCTCCAGACCTGGCTTCTCACCCTGCTGGCCAGGGTCACCCCTCAGGGGGAGGGGGGGTAGAACAGGTGCTCACCTCCCAGTGAGGGCTCCCGTTGCCCCCAGACCTCAGCTGGGGGACAGTACTGGCCCATCATCCACAGGTGCCCTGCAAACCCAACATGTACCTGGGCCTGCTGTGGCTGTTTATACATCTACCTGCAAAAAGGGGCTGGGGCTCCAGCTCAGAAAGCTGGTGAGTCATTGCTCGTGGCCATGGGACTTCTTGCAGATAGCTTCTGGAATTTTCTAAAATGAGCATGTCTTATCTTGGCCAAAAGAAAATATGCATGTAATATACACACATACATATATGTACATGCATGTATACATATATACATATTTGTCATTATTGAAGAATTAATTAATACATAGAATAATTGTAAAAGAGTTACACAAAATATAATCAGTACTACTCATTTTCTCGTTCCAACATAAGATAGAATCAATTCTTATAATTTTTACCAATCTAATGGGCGAAACCTGGAATTAGAGTTTTTTGGATTTAATTTGTAGTTTCCTGATTAGTGAGATTGAGCCGTCTTTTCATATGTTTATGGGCTGTTTGTTTTTCTCTGTGTGTGAATTTCCTCTTTATATTCTTTGCCATTGTTTCTGCTGGGTTGTTTGTCTTTTGCTTATTATGTTAAGAGTTCCTTATCTCTTGTGGATATTAGCGCTTTTCCTGTAATAAATGTCATCAGGGTTGTCTCCCAGCCTGTCATTTGTGTCTGAAATTGTTTACAGTTTCTTTTTCCATATAGAGTCTTAAATTGTGTCTATGCAGAGAGTTTCCTTGGCCCTCTCAGTTCTTGCTTAGGGCAGCCTTTTCCTGTCCTAAGTTCATGCAGTTGCTCCCACGTTTTCCCCCTTATGCTTTTCTGGTTTCTTTAAGTTCCTAATTTTGATTTATTTAGAACTTAACTCTTGTGTATACTGTGAAGACACATGCCAATTTTACTGTGTCCAAGATTCCCATCTATTCCCCTACAGCTCTGTAATTTTTATGTCGTTTCATTTCTGACTATTATTACTATTATTATTATTATTATTACTATTATTTCAGCACTCTTCTTATGTCTTCCATGTGTGCTTGAGGAATCAACTTGTCAAGTTCCTCAGAAAAATTCCGATTGCTTATATTGAATTGTATTAATGGTGATATCTGTTTATTGGTTATCAGGATGAAAACATTGATTTCCTTTTTATTTGACTTTAAGGTACTCTGTCATCATCTATGCAATGTCTTTTTCTTATTTTGTGGTAATTATTTTGTCCTCCTCCCCCCTTCTTTGAAGGTATCTACTGATTTGCTTGACAAGTGTCTTTGGATGGTGATTAATCCCTCTAAAATCTTTAGTATTTTCCTGTGTCAAAGTACTATAGACTTTTTCAATCATGATATTTTAAAACTGTTTGTGCAGCTGGATGTACAGACTTGAGGCCAACAGAATATTTCTGTGAAAGGGTACTTGCTGTTAACATAGTTGATAATGGCTAAGGAAAAGGAGTTATTTCCCTGTTGCTTTAGAATTGTAAATTTCAAGATTAGAATCCATAGTTTTCTTTCAAAAGATAGAAATGGGGGGGAGGAAGGAAAAACAAAGTTTTTGTTATATGAACTGATTGGCAGAAAATGAAGGGAAGGATGATATAAAAAGGGCTTAGGGGAAAGAGAAAGTATTTGGCCATTTTGAGATTCAGCCATTTTGGAAGAAGAATGTGAGTCTGGCTATAGGGCTGGTGAACTCATGGCCTCAGCATGCATAAGCTGAGTGTGTGTGCTAATGGGAGTGTAGGGAGTTTGGAGGTTTGAACTCCATGTTGGAGTTTGTCATATCTAGTTGAGTCAAATGCTTTTGGAGAGGCTGTGAGAAGGCCTGAGATGAACCTGCTGTTGGTTCCAATGTTTCAGTCTTTCTACGGCCTGGAGTTAAAAAGAATGTTGCAAGAAGAAAACATCACCCCTTCGAATACATGCTTGGAGAAAGTCAGAAAACACCAAAGGAGGAAAAGAAGGATGCCCTGCTTGTTTGGAACACGTGCTGCTGACTCAGATTGATCGGATGTGTGGTGAGGTGACCAGAGACTAAAGAACATTTCCGGACAATGGTGGGGGGACTGAGTTTTTCATATTTATATTGTAGTACATATTTAGGTATCACTGTTTTTAGTAATACACAGTCTGCTCACTTGAATGAGTTTGGTCTGGCTTTGAAAGGTATGACTTTGGAATCATAGCAAGGTGACTGTGAATGGCCAAGAACCCACAGTTTAAAGTGCTTTGAAAAGTTTTATTTTTTCCCTCTCGTTTGGGAGAGAGAGAGCCAGGCAAGCATCAGGTATTTGAATAACAAAGATAACTAGTTTGTGAAGCTTAAGGGTTGATAAAGTCTTTTGCCTGCTTTGCAATAGGTTAAGGTTTGACTCTGGTTTAGAAAAAGTGAGCAAAGTATTTTTAAGTAAAAAGAGCCTGGCCTCCCCCTCCTGACAACATTTGTAGGGCTAATGCAGCTCAGTGCATGTGAGAAAAAGGAATAATTTACTGAAAAAAATGTTGAGCTCTTCCATTTGTGAGCACTGAGTCATGAATAGTTTAAAAATCAAGTGGGAGGAGGGTAGGTTTAACATTTTCACCCATCAGGTCTGCAAGTTCAAAATCAAGTGTTGGTCTATAGCAGCCCCACCCCCTTGTTCCACTGAGAGTGTATCTCAGGTCTCCAGAGGGATGCCTGAAACTGAATAGCACCAAACACAGTACTTCCCATAGTGTTTCCCCTAAGCACATGTGCCTATGATAAAACATACTTTGCAAATTAGGCCCAGTAAGAGATGAACAACAATAACACATAGTAAAAGCCAGCAATTATAGCTAATATTCAGTAATAAATGGTCTATGAATGTGATCTCTCTCTTACTCTTGCAAACACCTAATAGCACCTAATATTTTTGGACCGTGGTAGGAAGGGGTTAGTCATACCAAGAGCAGTGGGGATACAGGGAACACTATAGGCTGAATCCGTCGTTTCCAGCAGCTGTAGAATATCTCTTTGGCAGCACTTTTTTCACAGTTTTCTTAACGATCCTCGTGTGGTGGGTACCAAGGATGCCTCTGGCCCTCCGATTCCACAAATCATGCCCCTCCTCCTCCTGTGCTCCTGTGGAAGCCCAATCGCCTCTTTCCAGGATTGCAACCAGGAACAGGCTTGCCACGCATCCCCTGGTGTTCATACCACATCATCCAGTTGCTCTGCCGATGGGCTCTGTCTTGCTTTCCAGTCCACGCAGTGCCTGGGTCTTCCCAATGCCCCGTATCTTTGCCAGCACAGGCTGTGTGTTGACACCCTCATTCTTGCCTCTTTGAAGGAGTAGATGGTTTAATGTGCCTTTTATGATGGTGCACGAAGTTGGGCATATTTCTGTGTACTTGAGAATTCTTTGGCTTTCCCCTGTTCTGAGGGGCCTATTCACATCCTTATCTTTTCGCTGTTAGGTTGGTTATTTTGATGTTCATTTACAGGAGCTCCTTGCATGAGCCTCGGGTTTTAGCCATTTCTAGTCCATCACTAAGCTGTCTCTTTGGCTTCCCATTTTGATCAAAGAAAGATGCTTTCATTTGTGAGTCCATCTAGCTATTTCCTCCTTTACAATTCGTGTTTTGAGTCTTCCCTCATACTTGGTCACAGGTGAATTCTCTTATATAACTTTTTTCTAGTAGTGCTTAGGATTTAGCTTCATCTGAATAAGTGATTGATAAGTGATTGATACACACTTCGCCTAGACTCTTAGTATGTGGTCAGGGCTTCGGCTATACCTTGCCACAGGCAAGGAACCTATTTGCTCCCTACTCAGGGCCTTGTGGAATAGAAATGCTCGGGCAGCCATCCTTGACTGATACCCGGTCTTCAAGAGACTATATCTAACTGAAATCAGGTTGAAATGGCAGAAGCGTCTAACCTCTAATGGCAGAAACCTCTAACCACATCACCCACGCACACAGCAGTTGCCAATGTCACAAAGCAGTTTAACAACAGGGTTTTATTAACAGAAGAAATTAACCAGGAAAACAAAAAGTCCTTAATGCTACAAGTGACCAGTTATCTTACCCCAGTCACCATTTTCAGTTCCAAAGGTCCCAAAGACACATGTCCTTTGCCCCTCCAAACCTGAGGCAGGCACTCTGCAAATTCCAGTCTTTCTGCAGCGATTTCTCTTGGCTACCTCCCTAGTGTTCCATGCTGCTCTGCTTCTCCAAGACTCTTCAAATTTCTTCCATAATTGCTGATCCCAAATCAGCTTTCTAAATAAGCCACCTTGCTATGGCACCATGTGCTTTCTTATCAGGCCTGCCTTTGGTGGCATCTGGCCAAATCCACCAGGCTTGCCCTCAGCAGCCCTTGGTCACCCTGGCCTGCCATTAGCATTCTGGCATCCAACTCAATACAGGCTACTTCTTTGCTGGTCACTCTCCCACCATGGCTCCTTATCACCCACCAGCTCACTCTTCCAGAGGGCTTTCCCTGGCAGGCCACGTGGACCTGTCTGCCATTCTCATCTCTTCCTTCCTTTTTTTCTCTCCTCGCTTCTCCCTTTTATCCACTGTCTTTTCCCACTTCCCAATTTTCTTCCACACTCTGCCCACCAGGGTATTTTGGCACTAATACAAGTTTTAACTGTGTCACTGACCTGTATCATAACCTGCTTGTGCACATAGGATGATGGCCCCTTGGGTTCGAATGTGCGGCCTTTATCAGGCTGAGGAGGTCTATGACTACTTTTCTTGGAGTTCTTATCATGCACAAGTAGGTCTCGCATTAATGAATACCATTTCTGTGTCTATTGAGATAATGGTGTGACATTCCCCTTAGGCAATTAATGGGTGGATTTCATTGACAGATTTTTCTAATATTAAGCCGTCCTTTTAATTCCTTGCATAAATCCGATTAAGCACGTTACTGTTTTAAAGTGAATTGGTCATTGAAGTGTAACTTGTATCCAGAAGCGAGAGGGGATGATAAGTGAGTGCAGCTGTGAAGACAGAGTCTTGGTCAAGAAAGAGAACGTGACCATCTACCTAAAACCCGTCATCCCCTTCCCAGTCCAGACCCCAAAAAGGGTGACCCCATCCTCAGTTTCAACACCACTGATTATTTTTATCTGCCTTCAAATTTTATTTTTTTTTTATTTTTTATTTTTTTATTTTTATTATTTTTTTATTTTTTTTAAAATTTTTTTATAATCAAATAGTTTATATATATATACATTTCATATCTTTGTAATACTGGGATTCACCCCCCCACCCTCCCTGACCATTCCCCCTCTGTCCCGCCTTCAAATTTTATATAGATGGAATCACAGAATGGATTGCATTTTAAAATATGTGGTTGAGTTTGATTAGCAAATAATGGATTAGAATATTTGCATCTATATTCATAAGTGACACGGCTCTGTGATTTTTTTCTTTCTTGTCTTATCCTTAACTAGTTTTGGAGCCAATATTATTCTTATCTTATTAAGTGACTGGGCAACTTTCTCTCTTCTTAGTTTCAGGAATAATTTGCATTTTATTGGGAAAGTCTTTTTTCTCCCCCCACAGTTTGGTTGAACTGATTTAGAATATGATTTTGGCCTGAGGTTTGGGGGAAAGTGGTTATTTGATACTTTTTTAGTTACTTTAATTGTTATTGATCTGTTCAAGTTTTTTTATTTCTTCTTGGTCTAGTTTCAGCATTTTAGACTTTGTTAGAAAGGTATGTGCTGTGTCCAGGTTTTCAAATTTGTTAGACATAAAGTCCACTGAGTCTGAGATTTTTTTCTATCTGTAGTAATTTTCTCTTTTTTAGTCTGTACTTTATTTGCTTGCAATTTTCACACCTTTTCAGATATGTGGGTATTTTAAAAAGGTATCTTTTCCCCCCTGAATTTTATTTTATTCTATTATATTTAATGAATAAATTCATATATTAATGATTTCATTTTTAAGAAGTTTAGGGAGGCTTTATTTATGCCTTAATTCATGGCTGATCTTGTGAGTGTTCCATATGTGCACAAAAATAACATGTTTTCTCTCTGTTGGGTGGGGAAGTTTCATGTATCAATATCTATATTTGTGCATATAAGTATATGTTTGCTTATGTAGGTTGTTTGGCTGAGCTATTCCTTCTCCTGAGAGATGTGTTAAAATCTTTAATGACAGTTTTGCATGATCTATATTTCCCCATTGTGTTTGCCTCTGTTAGGTTGCATATTTTAAGGATGGATTTCAGGTGAACACATACACTGCTAGTGCTGAAGATTCAGGTTTATTCTTCCTTGGGCTGCTCTGGCTCACCTTACCTTGAACACCATCTTACCTGCTCCCAGCCTGCACCCCAACTTCCGTGATTAAAGTTGTGCTGATGACTTCCTTTTCTTACTTGCCTCTTTTTGTTTTTATCTTACTTGCCTCTTTTTTGGTTTGTTTTTTGTAGTTTTGTTTTGTTTCTTTGCCCAACCTTTGTTATCTCTCTCTCTTGAATGTTTTTTTGAGAGAATTCTTCTTATCAGATGCTTTAAAAAAAGTTCTCTAAGACTTCCTGTCTTCTGTTCAGTGCAGTTCAGCTTAATCCTTCTTATTTTAGCATCTATTTCTCCCAAATTCCTTTCTGTTTTGTGTTCTAGCTATCACATTTTCTTTCTTAAAAAACAAAACAAAACAAAAAACGCATGCTCTATTTGAGCAGCTAAATCATGTATTCTGTTGACTGAAAGTTGGGGCTCAGAGCAAGCCATTCCCAACCTCAAGCATTCATTTTAATCTTTAAGTGCATTCTCTTAACACAGTTAAACTTCCCCGTAGGAGCATCTCTCCCCAGTGGACACTATTACCAGAGTAGCTTGTCTTTGGACTCCAAAAGGGGAAAAAGCAACGTCCCGAGAGTTCTAGATGCAGTAGATCAGCCAAGATGGTGGCCCGCAGCGGCTTCCAGATGAGCCTGTGTGCATTCCTGATACCAGTGGCATAGTTATCTTCCTCCTGCTTAATCCAGGATGGCTTGGGTTACTTGTCTTGACAAAAATAACCTTCTGAGTTAGCTCAGGAGAAAATTTAGTTTCTCTTGGATCTTTTGGAATCTGGTGCTCCAACCCCTCAGGCCCTGACTTCCCTGCAGTGAGCAGCCCAGACTTCTCACTATGTGTAGGCTCAACTGACCTGCCAACCAATGGCCAGCTTGGACTGCTGGCGTAAGAGTAAGGACTCTGGATATCCACTCCAGTTCTCTGTGTTTCCAGCCACCATCTGTGTCTACTCAGAGGGACTCGGTGAGGACCACCCAACTGAGCCTTATCCACCTGCTGAACCAGGGGAACTGATCAGAAGTGGAACTAATCGAACAAATGGTAAGGCACTGAGTGTTGGGGTTTGGGGGAGCCATAAATGGAGCCTCTAAACCTCCCTCTGTCCCTTCTATTACAATGACGGTGCATTGGTGAGTGTAGTGGGGAGGATCTGCCTCCTCTTTTTACCACCCAGAGCTGCAGCCAGGATTGAGAACATTTGCCATGTTGTTTCCCTGGGCCACTTTCATTTTTCCTGATAGAGGTGATGGGGTCACAGAAGTGGCCTAGAGGATGCCAGGGAGGGAAAAAAGCTGAGTTAGGAAGGAAGGATCCTCACTTCATCATCCCCAGAATGAGTGGCTGCCTCTTTTCTACGTTAGGCTGCTTCCCTTCCCTCTCCCTACACACATCCTTTCATGCACTTGCACATACTCTCAGAGACTCACACACACACTCCGCACACTCATACACCACATACACCCAGCCACCTTCTGTGCTGGTTTAATGCTAACATCTCGTCTTTGTCAGTCTCCCCTGCTCTTCTGTGGTATCATCAGTGTTGGGCTGTGGGCAGGGAGCCAGCAATCTGTGCTTGGGAACTTGTTTGCTCTGAATTTATAGACTCTTGGGAGGGGGGGGAGGGAGAACTAATCTCTTTGTGGCCAAGAACCTAGGATGTTTCTCTGCTTATTTAAGCATTCCTCTATCTAAAGTTCTGTCATTTCTTTCAGATGGGTCTTGCGACATTCACTATTAATAATTTTCTAGTTTCTGTTTCTATGGAGAATGGGATACACTCCCCCAACCACCCCACCCCCAGCATTTTCTCATCAGTCAGGTCTTTTGAGCTGGATTCATGCTGTCTCTGGTCAGTTACCAAATGCTTACCTGCTCTCACAGGTATTCTAGGTGGGCAACTATATCTTTAGCAAATAATGATGTTGAGCTTAAGACCCAGTCTGGGGAATCCCAGAATATCACTGTTGGTTCCTCAAAGCCCACAAAGACAGTCCTGATCCGGCATGAGGTGTGGAGAGGAGAATGATGCACTCCCCTTTCTCTGCTGCATTTGCTGGGATATCCGGCAGTGGCTAGGGAGTGGGATGAAAGTGGGCATCCTTGTTTGGTTCCTGACTCTTACAGAACGCTTCTCAAATCTCCCTGTTAAAAGTGTCTAACAGGCAAGTCTTATTAAAATCAGGTATTTCCCTTCTGTACTTAGTCAACTAATGTCTTTATAAGTCAAAATTAATATCAAATTTTATAAAATGCTTCTTTGGGGGTATACATGCTACCGATCATTTGAGTTTCCTGCTCTAATCTGGCTATCTAATGGATAATTTTACATTTAGGGTGTTGAGTTACCTTCAATTCCTGTATTATTTCCTACTTGACATGTCCAGTTAATCTTTTGATTACACTAGGACCATAATTTATTAAATTTTATTTAGGTGTCTGGAAAAATTTTAATGTGTGGGCATAAGTTTACATGTTTGCATTTTTATAACACCCTTACTTCATGCTTTTTTAAAGAAGTGGAAAGTTTCCCTTTTCCCTTAGTGCTCTTAAACCTATGCAGTTGAAAAAATTGAAACCTTAATAAGCAACTGTGAGTCAAAAGGTAAATCAATCAAATAAAATTCCTTAGAAAATGACAAGAGAGTAATATATCAAAATATATGGGTTCTTGTCAAATCAAAACATAGATCTATTTGGAAACCAAATTGCATCAACTGGGAAACAAAGATGACTAAAAGTAACTAAGAGTTTTCTGACAGTTCTCCAAAATACACTTTAAAGCAGAAGTAATTTTTTTTAAGTTCTAAGGATGAATATATAAATATATGAAAATTTGAAAACCAGGACTAAAAAAAAGGCAAACTCTTCACAGAGATTAACTGGAAGTAGGAGAATTAAATTGGAGAGAATGAGAATAATCATAAAGGGAAGTTTTTTTAAAATAATGTTTGATTCTATAAACTTCTGTATTAATTGAATCTTGTGCAGGAGACTACATTTTGATATTGCCTTTGTTTCTAAGACCAGATTTTCAAAAATTAAAAAGATCATGCCAGCCACATTTCCCACACACAATGCAAATAAAGCTGGAAATTAACAAGAGGATAGCATCCTCACATCTATTCAGTTGGAAATTCAAAAACAAATCTAAATAACTTGAATTAAATGATAAATCAAAACTGAATTACCAACTATTTAGAAATGAACAGTAATAAAGACACTACATATAAAAACCCACAGGATACCACCCAAGATGGGTGTACTTAGAGGAAAATGAATAGCTTTAAATGCAGTCATTAGAAAAGAAGGAAGATTGAAAAGACAAGGGAACAAAGTGTTTACCTCAATAAGCCAGGAGACACACATCAACATAAATCTAAGGAAAACAGACAGAAGAAATTAATGAGGGAAGGAGCAGAAATTAATGAAATAGAATAAAACAACAGTAGACGTGAGCTATAAAATTGAAAAATAATTCCTTGAACAAATTGATAACCTACAAAAAACTAACAAGTCTGATCAAGAAAAGATGTCAGTAGCCATAAAAATGAAAGAGGCATCACAGATACACAGATATGTTAGATCCTAGGGAAACACAAAGTACAAATAGTTTTCAATAACTTGGAAAATGAAAAGTAAAATGAACACGTTAGGGAAAAAAAATCATGTCTGTCTGTCTATTGATTGACAGAGCAATCGATCACCTATCTAGGCACAAGTAATATATTCTACAATTTGGCTTACCCAACTTCCACCCCAGTCTCTTCTACCATATCCCTTTCCAAGCTAGTAGTGGAAAAGGTAAAAGCTACGCGGGAAAAAGGAAGGAAGGAAGGAAGGAAGGAAGGAAGGAAGGAAGGAAGGAAGGAAGGAAGGAAGGAAGG
>PVHY01019055.1:0-28079 GCA_004024945.1 Uropsilus gracilis
TAGATAGATAGATAGATAGATAGATAGATAGATAGATAGATAGATAGATAGATAGATAGATAGATAGATAGATAGATAGATAGATAGATAGATAGATAGATAGATAGATAGATAGACTATTGAGGGTGATAAATGGCTCTCATCAAGCAAGAACAAATGCTGGGAACATGTGGAGAAAAGGAATTCCTTTTGCACTGTAGGTGGGAATGTAAATTGGTGCAACCACTATGGAAAACAGAATGGAGGTTTTCGAAAAAATTTAAAATAGAACTGCCATCTGATCCTGCATTTTACCCAAAGAAAACAAAATCACTGTGTCAAAGAGATTCTTTGCAACCTCCTGTTCACTGCAGGTTGATTTGTAGTAGTGAAGACATGGAGCAAACTAAATATACATTGATAGAATGGTGGGAAAAGAAAATAAGAGATACATATATATGTGTACATATGCACATATAATTCAGTGTAGCTGCACAGAGTAGACTCAGTGTAGCTCCTACAATTCGAGCATCCACTTCACCCTTGGCTCTCTACAGCTAATATTCCCACCTAGGGAACTTGGTGGGAATGAAAGGATTTTGTTCAATATATGAATATGAATATATGAATATGATGTAACTATAAAGAGAGAAACTCTTGCCATTCGCAACAATGTGGAAAGACTCTAGGGCATTATGCTAAGTGAAAATATTCAGACAGAGAAAGACAAATGCTATATGATCTCACTTATATAAAGAATCTAAGAAAGCAGAATTCGTAGAAACAGAACAAAGTGGTTGGGTGGGAGATACGGGGAAAGGTGGTGAAATGATACAAATTTCCAGCAGGAAACGTGCAATAAATTAAAGAAATCTTCAAAAAGCAGTACCCAACCCCAAGCCCTACCAGGAGTTCCTCCCTAAGAGACAGGTTGCCAGCAAATGACAGTTGTCAGCATCACTATTTGATGATTCTCCAAAGGCATTGCAAGCTGAAGACAGCTATGAAGTTGGGCTTACTGATGTGGGCCACTCCTTTGGCGAGCATGGGAGAGTAGAAGGTAAGGCAGGGAAGAGGACTTGGACCAAGATAAATGGTAAGAAGATGGTCTGCAAGGTGTTGTTTTTCCTGCCTGAGAATTGTTTCAGGAGAGAGCTGTGCTTTCTTGCTCTGTGTATCATGTTCATGAACCCCCCAAAAAAATGGCCTTCATTCTCTGTGGAATGACTCACTGTAGCTCTTACATTCCAAGCATGCTCTTCACTCAGTCCTCACCAATGTGTCCTATGCAAGCCTTGGCTATCTATAGCTAACATTCCCACCTAGGGAGCTTAGAATATCAAATAAATGGATCTTTTTCAATATTCACATTAAATGAGCCCCAGGTCCACAAAGAGAGCTATCTCTCTCCCTGGCCCAGAGCCTTCCTCCTATGGGAAACTTCAGAACTCGGTGGGAGTCTCTGCATCTGCCAGCTCAGTTAGACCAAGGTCCCTGCAGAGGAGACTGATTCTCAAGGGTTCCCATTCTCAGTCATTGCTGGAGCTCCTGGAGCTCTGTGATGGCCAGTCTTGTGCAACCACCAAGCTCTGCAGACAGAGCCTCTGCACTGGAGAAACCATCAAGAGGATGGAGCATGGACCTCAACAGAGTGAAGCAGAAGCAGGAGGAAGAGAAGGCCTCTCCTCCCCAGGAGGAGGAGGCTGAGACTAGTTCACCTGCTCTCACACACCCTGCAAGCTTACAGCACTGCTGGTTCATGCAGATAGGGGCACATGCCCTTGCACACACGCACAGAGCCCTTTCCCTGGTAGAGTTTCTTCCATACCAGCTTGTAAGTCCTGGGGGGATTTTCAGCATCTATTCCCCTTTGACCTCCATCTCTGAGCCAGAAATAGGGCTTGGAAACCCTGAGGTGTTGAGGGAACAAGCACTATCTTCCACAACACAGATGGCTGAGTTCCCCCACGAACCCTCCAATCTTAGAGTCTACATGCCCCGATTCTCGGCTTTCTGTAACCTCAATTGTAGACCCGTGGGCAGGCTGTTCACATGGTGTCTTCTTTGAACCAAGATGGGACACATACTGGGAACTATTCCCAAGCTAGAACTCAGTTTTTCAATATTGTTTTGGAGAAATTAAAATCGGATTTCATCTTCTAGACAGTGATTTTCCCAAACTTAAACATCAGTTAGGCTGTCCGCCCTTTTCCTTTCTACTTCCTAGATCAGAACTATTCATTTTGGTGGTGAAGCTCTCTAGACCTGCCTATTTCCTCAGCTGTGCTCCACTCCCCGGGTTGGGGCTCTGCGACTCATGGGAAAACAAGCAACTTTCTCAAGTACATATCCTGACAGTGAAGACAAAACTCTCCCAAAAATCAAGGACATGGCTTGTTACAGGCAATGGCTGACTCTCCCTACCTCTTCTGCTCCACCAGGAAATCAGAAGATACCCAAATGCCTATGAATGTCTGCATGCTGAGGATGTGCCCACAAGCATCATTCTGGGAAGATGGGAGATGCCAGCAGAGCCAGTCCAGCCATGTCAGTTCAAAAGGGTCGGTAAAACACCTTCACCAATGCATTGGCCACTTGCCAGCAAAAATGTGGTGAACCTTCTAGTTGGATGCGGGCATTACCGTGGGGACCTGGAATTGAACACTCACATATTCCATCTAAAGAAAGTCTCAGAATGGTTAAAAAAAATTAGCTTTGATTTTTAAGCTTAAGTTCAAAATTTAACTGGAACCCAGCCCACCCCCAGGTGTGCTCACTACTGTGGATTTAAAACCAGGATTTTTCTAAGATATAATTAACACTCTTCTAATATTTCTTCTGAGTCAGCTTAGGTCAGCTGATGAATCCAGCTACTAGAAAGAAATTATTTAACCCATGGAGTCTGGAAGCCAGCCAACTGCCTCATCTCAGGTATTCATTTTCCCTTTGGGCAAAAATCCTGCAGGCAGTGTGAGGGTTAAGCTGTATTCCTGTCATGCTTGCCCTGAACTTGCCCAGTTAAATTGCAACAGCATGGGTCTCCATAATTATCTAATTGTTAGTGTTGTGCCTTTACGTAATTTATGATGTAGCATTAAAGTCTGACCCTGGGTTTGAAATGAAGTATGGGGCTGCTGACACCCAGTTCAAATGAGTAGGTAAGCACCCAATTAACGACCATGCTTCTTAGCTTTCATTTCCACCTGACCACACTGCTACGCTAATCAGTTTTCTAAGCCTTTCACCTTCCCCACAACTAACAAGCATTTCTTCTGCTTTTCATGTGGATGGATGCCCTGCTGCCTCATAAAGAGCTCTCCGTGATGGTTGTCTTTAAGATGGCTGCCAACCATGGCCGCCCACCAGGTAACTAGCCAGCTCTGGCACCATTGCTTTGACCAAACCAGAGGTCGACTTCGTGGCTTCCCTCTTCTGTAAAGAGTGACCTCTCCAGGATGCCTAGGGTGCACAGCTGGCTTCCATGGGCTAGTGTCACCTATTGGAAAGGATGGAGATATTTGATGTTCAGAGCAAGGAATTAGTAATACTCTCAAGCAAAGAGCCTCACCAAAGTCCCCACCATCGACTGCTGGGGAAAGTAGAAAGCAAGAGATCAAGGAGAGGAAGCTCGGGCATGGATAAGTCTTCCAACTATACCGCTCGGCAGACTCCTCTCTTTCCAGCTTCTGAACAACATTTGTCTGTCCCTGCCCCCTGTCTGAACTCCACTGAGCCAGCAGCAACTGAGCATAGAATATCAGAATATGAACGGACACTTGACCACCTTCATATAAAGGACATGTAAGAAATCTATGTGGCAAAATTCAACAGAACTGAAGCCTAGAGGAAGAGATGGGAGGGGGAAGGGAGGAAATCGGGGGAGGGGGGAAGTTGGGGGGAGGGATGGGCACAAGAGATTAAGATGACAGTTCACATGACATGGTGGTGGGAGCACCATAGGGTATAAAGTGATATAGAATATATATATATGTGCAATCAATTAAAAAAATGGGGAAAAAAGGAATCTATGTAAATGCTGCAGCAAGCATCTTCATGTGGAAGTGACTTGCTCATTATCCAGCTGGGTACATTTGCTGCACGAGACCTGCATCCCCTGTCAACACGCCCCTAGTTGTTTCTATCTCTGTTGATGCCTAGCCAAGCTACTCCAAGCCCCTCCTCCTAGAGGCAGCTATAAGCTGCATTTTCATATCTAAGCAACTGATAAGCACAAGAAATCAGAGCTGAATTTAAAATCTCCCTAACTCTTTAGCCTATGCTACCCTAATTCCACCCCTAGACTTGTCTTCTCCAGATTCACCAGTCTTTGTACATAACATGGACACCTTCCTGTCCATCTCAGGATTGTCCTAACCAGAAAGCCTCCAATGACCTTATCTGTAAAGAGTCAGGGAGCAGGAAGGATGAGGAAGGATGAGGAAGGATGAGGAAGAATGAGAGAGATGAACTCAGCCAAAGAGGCTGGGACTGAATGAAAGTATGCATCATCCAGCCATGCTTATTACATCTACTAGCCTATTTAAAAAGAGGGATAACAATAGTTTGCAGATAGTCAAATAAGGGGAAGAAGTGGTTTAGGCAAAATTGGATTAGGTAAAACATTAGTTCCTGTGGGCTACCTGGGGGCAGGGGATTCACTTATTAACTTGTTATCTCTTAAGGAGTGTCTTTAAGAGATACTATTGGAGGGATGGGGGACATTGCTGCCACCAGAGGTCAATCATGCCATTCTGTCTTCAGTGTTCTGAAGACAGGTAAGAGTGGAATGAAGTTCTCTTCATCCCCTGCATGACTCCTGAATGGTCTCAGGTTGTAGCTCCCGACACTTACCCACCATCAGAGGCTTTCAAACCTGAGTACGAGAAGCTTGTTTGGTTTTGATTTCGAACCACTTGTACATTACTCCAATATACAGATCTCATTATGAGAAGGGGTTAAGGAATGAATAAATGAATGGATGGAGAGAGAGGACTCTTAGGCAATAAATATAGTCTATATGATACTATAATAATGGATGCATACATTATACATTTGCCCAAACCCATGAACTATAGAACATCCAGAGTGGACTGTAATGGGACCTGTGGATTTGGGGTGATTGTGATGTGTCAACATAGGCTCATGGATTCGAGCAAATGTACCACCTTGGGGGCCATGTTCATGATGGGGGAGACTGCCTGGGTGAAGGTGCAGTGGGCATGGAGAAAATCTTTGTACTGTCCTGTCAATTTTACTGTGAATCTCAAATAGCCCTGAAAAACAAAGTTTTACTTTTAAAGATTTCACTAGGAAAAATAGATATGCATATAACTGTTGTGCTGAGATTGAAATCCCCTGTACTGGTAAGTCACCCAAGGACTCTTTGGCATGCTCAGTTTGCAAACCACTGTCCTAAAGAAAGTTCAGGAACCCAGTGAAAATAAACATTTTGTGTTGTCTTACTCTTTGTAGTTGCCTAAAGTGGTTGCACATTTGTTGAATACAAAGTTGATTTTCATTAATGTTCTGAGATAAAGGAAGGGGGAAGAGATTTGTTCCCATCTGTGGCTGTTTCAAGGCAAAGAGTCAGCTAATCTGGAAGCCTAGCATCAGAGTTTAATGTCTGGGTTCCATCATCTTTTTCAACTTGAATGCTCTGGAGGCTGAAGGCAAGCTAACTGCTTTGAGGACTGAGACTCCCAACCACTTTGCGCTAACCCTCCTGTGAGTTAGCCCGCAGAGCCTGAAAAGCCTGCAGAGTCAGTTCATCAGTGAGGACTTGCCTCAAGCAGCAGAACCACCATGCCATTCAGAAGAGAAGACTTGCCAATTAAATCTGGAGGGTCGAGGAGCGTGCATATAAGGCCTTTGCCTCTCCCCACAGTCCCCACTACTAGGTCAACCAGATGATGATTGATAGAAAAGTTGCTTGTAAAGTGGGGGAAAGCAATGAAGATCTGGCCTCCCATGAATAAGCTTCCACATCTGAACCCAGAAAGATGTCTTTCGTTCACCATCTTGATCTAAACCTCATGGTGACATGAAGAAAATGCCTAGCATCTTCCACCACCAAACTGCATGCAGGAGAGAAACTGCAGGTGCCAGTGAAAGCATTAAGTCCAGGCACTGTTACCTGCCTTTCAGGTGAGTAGAACATCAGTGACAGGGTATGTGGTCACCACAGTGCTTAGCAATCTGTCTAACTCAACCCATAGAGCAGAAAACCAAATGCTCCTTCACCTCTTCCAGCTCTTACACAAATGTCCTCCATGAGAAATCCTAACAAGAAGCTGGACAAGGAAAGGAATCCTGGAAATGTATTTCCAGTTTAGCCAAAGGCAAAAAGAACATAACTACCACTAAGAGCAAATTACAACTCAACAATGAAAATACCCTTCACTTGTAAGTTGGCCAATTGACACCTGGCAGCTCCTTCACCTCCCCACAGCCAAGCTCCTCTTGTTCTCTAACAGGTTCTTATCTTCCCCCCACCTCTTGCTGAACCATGTTGAGTTCATTTGCCAGCAGGTAAAACCCTAGTTTGCCCTTCATCTTGAGATCCCAAGTTACAGTTTGAATGAAAGCTCTCTGATGATCATAACAAATTGTTTGCCTCTTTTCTACAGCTCATGATTTACCAAGGAAAGCACATTCTAATGGAGAGAGTAATCTCTCATTGAAATTGTCCTTTAATTCCTGGCCATCTTCTCACTGGCTGACTGTCAGAAAAAGTGTATATTTTTTTCAGTTGCATGGTCTATTGGGCTTTCATCAATCTACTGTGTTTTAATATCCATTAGTGAACATTAATCTGAAAGGATGGATTTAGGGCAGAGATCCCATTCTTCTTGTCTTTTCTCATTTCCTATCATCAGTGGAAGTTTATTTTTCCCAATGAAGCTTCAAAGAGGATAAAATGAGCTGAATAGTTTTTGTCTATCTCTCAACCTGGGCAGCTATTTGTAACAGGGCTGTGAATATGAAGTTGCCTCTGAATCTTCTTGTAAAACACACAGCACAAACTTAACCTCATCCCATAGCAGTGGGTCATGAATCCCTTCCTTTGCTCTGACCACCATTATGGTCCTTGTTTGGGATAATTTCTCCATGTTCTTTTTGGTTTCTATATTTTGGCTCAACCCAAAAGGCTGGATCCTGGACAAGGTTATGGAGTCCAGCAAAACATGGAAACTTTTTGAGTCTGATATCATGCTGGATTCACAATCATTTAATGTAATGATAAAGATTAAAAGGAAACAAGGTGAAGAGATGGAAGTTTCCTGATATATCTAATCGTTGTTGCAGCAAGATTATTTTGCATTTCACCTGTATCTTTCCCAAGACATTTGGAGGTGGGGCACTTCTGTAGAGATTGCATTCTTTATGACTAAGGTTTACCTTCTGGGAGGAAAAAATACATCCAGAAAATGTACCCCTACAATGATTTGAAGAGGGAAGTCCTTTATCCAAAGACATGAATTCACCCAGCAGAGAGAGACTTAATGCCATTGATTCAGCGTGGAGTCATCACTTAAGAACTCAAGAGTTTGTTGAGGGTGGGGATTGTTTGTCTCAGAGTTCTTTATGACAACAGTTCTCCATATTACATTCCCTTTGGAGAAGATTCAATTTGCTCTTACAGAGGTACAAGTACAAGGTATTTCAAGGTATTTCATCTTATCACTTGTCTGAAGTAAAAGACATACAAATTACTTCAGTTTCCTTTCTAGATCTAGAATGATCTAGAATGATGGGTGATGCAGTGCGTGGAGATGTCTTAGCTCCTCATTCTTGACCATAGGGACCAACAGGACAATGTTGGTTAGTGAATCAGAGTGGAAAACCAAGGCAAAGTAATTAGCGCAAGTCTCATTGGAGCCCAGGACTGTAATCCACATGAGCCTAATTTTTCCAAATAAGCAACTGAATGCAGGTTTTAATTTATAGTGTTTCCAATTTTTCAAGAGAAGTTAAACTCCATACTTTTTGTAAAATCTTCCCAAACTAAAAATAAGTTCAAAATATCTTAAATCCTTTGCAAATCAGTAAGATCTATCTCAAGGGTAAAGCCAGCTTTGTTGTCTGATTTCCAACAGCTGGACAGAAAGGCTACACTTCTAGATTTGTCACCTGAAGCATAAGTTCGGTTGTGTTGGTATTTTTTAATACATCCACATTCATTTCTATTTGAAGTTCTGGAGAAAAGCAAAAGCAGATGAAACTAGAGCCACACTATGAAATCCATATATATACAGTTACATCACAAGAAATGCCAGAGGAAATCTTTCTGGTCAGAGTTCCACTAGATGGCAACTGTTCCACAAGAAGGAATGAAGAAAACTGGAAATGGTAAACAGGAACAAAATCAAAGTACTCTCGTTTTCTCCCTCTTATTCAAAAAGCAACAGACTACTTAAAAAGTATACATTTTTAAAATATTATATCTAAATACCAAAATACATGATAAGAGTGGTATAATGTGCCAAAGGGTAAGGCAGAATAACTGAAAGTATATGGTCTCAAGGGCTTTATATTTTACATGAAACAGAACAAAGTAACACTAAGTAAACTGATAGCTAGCGATAATTCCTAAAACAACTATAAAAATAGAAGTATAGGTAACAGGCAATAAAGAAATAATATAATAAAAATAGATTTAATAACCTTAAAAAAAGCAAGGAAAGGGATTTAAAAAGTAGTAAACAAAAGCAAAATGCCAAATTAAATCCAACTCCTACCCAAAATTCCATCAATGTAAAAAGGCTAGTAATACTGCATAAAAAACAGAGATTGTCAGACTGAACTTTTTGAAATGTTTTAAAACTAGAACCTTCAGACCATCTACAAGAGGTAAAAGATTCAGATAGATTCAAAATATGTAAGGTTAAAATTAACAGAACTAAATGCAGACAGAAGCAGCTCCAATAGCTAAGTTGGCAATTGTAACAGTAGGGGTGTATATCATTTGAATATAATGGGGAAAGATAATCCATGCATTTAACAGGCATGTTTCTAAGCCATCAGAGCAGACACTGGCTGGGCATGGCACACTACAAATGCCCTGTATTGCCAGATAGTATTACTGTAGTCACAGGACTTAAGTGGGGAAACCAGATAGGCCAGGTATGGGTGGTGAGGGACACTGCATATTTACCAAACAGATATGAAAGTATGTCAATATTTTAACCATCAGCATGATGGTTAAACAGGCAACAAGTTGGTTATGACTCTTTGAACAAGACGAATATCCCTACCAGTTCTTACAAGAATTACTTTGTTGGAATGAAAGTTCCTTGGGAACAGATCTGGGATTGATTCACCCATGTAGCTTCCACCAAACTTGGGACAGAGACATCCTCATAATAGAAGCATAATAGAAACATCACAGAAATTCCATTCGGTGAAAGCAAGAAGAAACATCCCCTTCCTTTTTCTGGGTTCATGAGGCACTCTTGACAACACCTCCCTCTGTATTCAAAAAGATGACACTCTCACATTTGTATTCTTTCATCACAATGGTTAAAGCCAAAACCCAGCAAAACATATTGGGATGCCGGCACCTTCTGTCGAACAACTTGTATATAAAACGCTGCTGAAAAGCAACATATGTTTTTGATAACTGTAAAACACATTATATTTAAGAACCAGGAAGGAATGTAAATGCTGAATAGTAATGCACTTGAAGTCATATTTAAATTAAAAGTTAATCTTTGATGTGACTTGATTCTTTCCAAACTGTGACCACCCCTTTCAGGGTCTCTTCTACAGAGGTTGCAAGTGTGAGAAGTTAACTTTGTTCCTAGCACCCTCAACTCTGTCTCAGGTCCAAGGGGAGGATTAAGATGCCAGCACTTTGTTTTGAACGCAGGGAGGATTAAAGAGAAGTGAGACCAAGATACAAGGGGATGGGAGGCTGCATCTTGCTGGTCTACCCCTGTGAATCACAAGAGGGACTTGGGTTTGACAGAAGTGCTCTTTTCACTATGGAATTTCCCTGGAAGACAAGCAAACAGAAGCCACACCATGGGGTGGGCCATGAAGACAAGAGGGGAAGGGATATCAGTTTTGGCTCCTTTCCTTCTCCATCTTCCAGCATCAAGTCTGGAGCCGACTGCCCACAACTTTACATCAGTATCACTCAGCCTTCTTTGGGCCACACTGGGATGGAGAATCCATGTTCTTCAAGCTGTGCTTTATCCCAAGCTGAGACACAGGTAGGAGACCAAGAGAAAGAACAAAGTAGATAAAGCCATCTGCGAACATGCTCAAGCTTTGTTCCTGCAACTCCCCTGCCTACCAGTCTCATGGGCCAGTGAAAATGCTTCCCCAGCACCAGTGTAGGCTGTACCTGCCTGGCAAGGCAGGGCATTTACAGACCTTCCAGTGCCATGACCAGTCAGTGTCTGCTCTGATGGCTTATCAGCACACCTGTTAAATTCATGGGTCATCTTCTACTGGAGTGTGCAAGTTCAAAGGCCAGGGTCAGGAGCCAGGGGAGGAGGAGGAAGAGTAGTTACTAAAGAGAAAATTACTGGGATCATGGAAAGAGTTTATGCTCTTGGTTCAAATCCCATCTCCACACTTAGCGGCAAAACTTTGACTGAGTCACTTCACTCCTCTGAGCTAAGTGGCCCACTTTAAATGGTGGTTAAAAAAACAACAACAACACTGGTCTCAGGAGATGTTAGGCCAAGATAGCCCTTGGCTTACCACCCAGCTCAACTTACTCGTCAAAGGTGAGTTCCTACATGCACCAAAGAACCCAAGCAAAATCCAGGGGGCCTCCCAAAGTATTTGTTAGCATAACAAATGCTGGTCAACTAAAAGCAGGAAAACTGAAACTAAACTCACCACAGGCAAAAGAGCAAGGCAAAGCCTCCGACCACTTGGGCCACAGGGTGAGGACACCCCATACCTGTCTGCCCCTCCGAGCCAGGCACCTTCACCTGCCTCCTGACTCCCCCTCAACACACAGCTGCTACTGAAAAGAAGGAAATCTCAGCTCGAGGACAAGCTGCCTGCTTTTCTCTCTTCCACAAGGACAAATCTGACAGAAATGTAGGACCTGGGTAGATATTTAAACAGGCCACCCGACAAGGAAAGCCTTCGCCCAGCCATGAAGGATCGACGCAGGGATCACATCCACTGTACAGATGAGCCCTCAAATTAGTGCGGAGCCGGGGTGCCTCGCTGAGGAAAGCATGTCCAGGGCCTGCTGGTATCCCCACCACCCTGCCAGGGCATCCATCACTGTAAGTATCAGAGGGACGGCGCCTCTGATGCGTCTTCATTGGACCTCCAGCAAATGAGGCGCTAGATTAGGCCTGACACGGCCAAGCGCGGGCTGAGGTTTGCTGGATGTAATTAATTGGAGCTTCGCCAGCTTGACAAATTGGGATGATGAATCTATCTTGTATGAATAGGGAAAAAATGCATAATCAGTCAAAGATTTAGTTAAGACAGCTTTCCTCCGACTCTCTGCCATCGCTAAATCCATTAAGGCAAAGAAACATCACTTTAGAAACAGCAGTGTCCTTCATGGGTTCAATTTATAACTTCCCATGCCTGAATTTATGGGCCAAGTCAACCCAGGTTTGCTTGACTTGAAGGGGAGAAGAGATTTCTCTCCTGGGTTTAAACAGTCATTTGTCTCCCACATCCTTTCATTGCCTTGGAAATCTGTGTAAATAGACTGGGGAGGGGGAGAGATTTTACTGTTAATTCTTGAAGGCATTTTAATCATAGTTCAACCATGCAGACCATTTTGCCTTCCTCAAAGGAGGTGGTTTCACAACAACTGTAAAAAGAACACAAACACATTCTCATCCGGTAGCCCCCTTACCACCCGCCCTCCTAGACTCCCCATTTTCTAGGTCCCAGTGGTAGTGGTCTGGAACAGCCTTGCAGATGAGGACTGCTTTCTTTTCTAACTGGCAGGGGAAATCACTGTTTAATTTGTTCTACATTCAAGTTGGGTCTACTTGTGAAGTCAAAAGTATCAATTAGGTGATTATCCAGCTAATTTGACAAACGATAAAAAAATCAAACAAGATAAATCAGCCCTCCCATAAAAAAAACCTTTTGAATTATTGACCAGATTAACTGGATGGTTTTGCCTTAAGCAAGAAGGTTTTGCTTCCAGAAAAAAAGAGAGAGAGAGAAAGAGAACAGGTTCACACATTTCACTGCATGATACACAGGCATTAATTACTTCAATGTCCTTAAATCTGTGGGATTTTGAAAATTGAATCTGTGTGCCAATGCTTCTGCTTATGAGATGAAATAATGAAGGGCTTCTGTTAGTTCTTATCTTTTAGAAGTTGTCTGTGGCACTTGGATCGAAATGCACTCCTGACCAGACCTACAGACAACTGAATATAAAAGAGCATTTGCCCTGGGGACAGCCCCCCCATCCCCACCCCACAAGCCCCAGTCACCGGCCAGGTGAGACTCTATTTACTAAAAAAAAAAATTGCATTGAACGTGCTCAGGACAAGAAGGAAAGAGATGGGGGGAAAGAAGCAACCTGGAAGCAGAGAGTGTACCTGGTATTTGTTCAATCCCTCTGTTCCAGTAGAAATGTCCTATTAAAAAAACAAAACTCTGAAACTTGCTAAATACCACTTTGGAAATGAACTCTGCCATCGTATAATTTGAATCGCACCTGAACTTCAAATGGCAAAATCTCTTTCCTCGCTGCCCATAAAAACTTTTAACTTTCAATGAAACTTAACAAGTAGAAAGAGGGGCAGAAACTAAAGATGATCGATTTTCCTTTTGTGGGTCTTTTTTATAGCCTTTGCTGAGGATGCAGAGAAAGCCACGGGCAAACACACTGTTTTACAGGGGTTCAGGGGAGAATTGGCCCCTCGGGGACCTCTCAAGTTACAATTAACAAAGGGTAAGATGGTATAGCTGGGGGCATCGGAATTTACATTTAGGAAGATAGTTGCTAAGCAAAACAGGGCTGTTGTTAGTACAAACTCTCCTTTTTTCTCTTTTTGAAAAGCTCTCTTTCATGTAACTATTGCAAAAGGATTACAATCTTTTGATTCTTCAACAATCTTTTTCCTTCCAGTTTTGCCTAAACTAATCCCATCTTCCCAGCCATGATAGGGTAGGAAAAACTCACTCTTGATGAATAGCTTTCTTTTCAAATTACCCAGTCATCATGCATGATATCTTTCCCTTCTCTTTGGATAAAGAATTGACTCTTTTTCTTCAGTTAATAAATTAATTTTTAAAAAGCAAGGTTAATAATTTCAACTGGAACTAGTTCAGAATAGACAAAGATTGTCAAAAGTAAATAAATTCTAATTTCATTTAAAAAGAAACAGTCAGGTGTGGTGGTGCACCTGTAATCCAACCACTGAGAGGCAAGAGGCCAGGGATCACTTGAGTTCGTGGGTTCGAGACTACCCCAGGCAACATAACAAGACCTGGTCTCGAAAAAGCAGCTGGGCATGGTGGCAGGCACCTGTAATCCCAGCTACCTGGGAGGCTGAGGCTGGGGATCACTTGAGTCCATGGGGTTGGGACTGCCCTGGGCAACATGGTGAGACCTACTCTCTAAATACATACATACATATATACATACATACATACAAATAAAAAGGAACTGGTCTTTTAATGGGGCTCAGAGGCCTTAAGAGATACACATCAGTTAGTATGGTTGTGGGTACTGAGCTAGGAATCAAAACTAAGGTTTTGGATTCCAGTTGCTATGGCCTTTCCATTTCACATGAGTGCATTGTCTTCCCATAATAATAATCTACTGCGTATTATTATTATTGTTGAAAACTACAAAATTTTCAAATTCAGTCATAAAGTATTAAAAATTGCTGTTCCTGGAAGGTGGGAAAACAGAAAGAAGATAGAAGGAGTTTGGAACAAAGAAAGAGAGATTTGATGCAATGGAGATTCAGATTGAGGTTTGGTTTCTGCCATTTTGTGGAATGAAAATGTAAACCATATGAGCTTGACCACGTGGCCAAGGCCTGGGGCCTGCAGCCTTTGGCTGACCTAGGCTAGCAGGATGTGTGCTAAAAGCAGTTAAGGAGTTTGTTGGTTTGAACTCCGTGTTGGAGTTTGTTTTGCTGTGTTTGTGTCTGGAAGAGGCCGTGCAAAAGTTAGGCCTGAAAAGAAAGTGAACTTTGCTGGGTCCGGTACCATGAAGTTTCTTCTACTACCTGGAGGACAAGGAGAAGATGGCATGGAAGACAAGGAAGAGAATGCCAAAGGAGCAGCTGAAAGAGTACACCAAAGGAAGATGTCTTCAAGCATCTGGAGATGAACTCTAACTGGATGATTTTCGTGAGATGATTAGGACTGAGAGACTGAGAATTTTTAGGCAATCTGGGAAAGGACTTTGGACAATGTTGAGAAAGGTTTTGGACAATGTTAAAGTAATCAGAGTTTTACTTACATGTTTCTTTTGTAGTAATTAGGAAATCATTTTTTTAGAAATAAATTAGTCTGCACTGATGGTTTTGCTTTGACTTGGTATTTTGGTTGAGAAGGCTGGGAATGGTGAAAAGAACACATGAAGTCTAAAAGGGTAAATTGAGGCAAACTAGTTTAAAGTTTAAACTGTGTTTCTAAGTTTTTCTTTTTAGGTCTAAAAGAGTGGAAGAAAGCTAAGGGAAGCTGGTAGCTGATTTTTGCATACCAATAGTAGGACAAACAGTGTAAATGTTAATGAACTATTTTGAGTCTGCTTCTTAGGCATAGGTGTGTCTAGTTCAAGTTAAAGGTAAATGCCAATGAACTGCTAGTAGCCTGCTTTGTAGAGAGAAGCAGGCAGATATGATTTAAGTTCAAGTAAGAAAGTTTTTTTTTCTTTTTACCCTGTTTCAGAACTAAGTATGACCCACCCCTACCCCCAACCCCCAGCGCAGGGCAGCTATCTGGCTTCCTTGCTGCTGGTTGTTCTCTTGCTGGAGATACTGCACAGGTTTCTGATTTGGATGATGCATCTTCCCCAGCTGACTTCTGTCAGCTGGGGATGACTAATTGCCAGTGAGAGCCACAGCCTCCTGGCCCCTGTCACTGTTCCCAGGCCCAAGCTGATGTCAGTCTTCCATTAGCAACAGCTCCCTCTTTTCCGGGCCCACCCTTTGCCCCGCACCCTCACAACCTTGGAAGAGTCTTCTCTCACAGGGACAGCATCATCACCTCCCCACTCTTCTCAATGTTGGGAATAGATTAACCAAATTAACTCCATTTTACCTAAAATCTCCATGTTGAAGCCAGCGTTCATTCCCTGCCCTCGGTGGAAAGGATCTACCACGGCTGAATGGTCCGACATCCTATTTCTGCCTCCCCTCATTCTTGGTTGTTTCTGACAACTGTCTTGTCCTCCTGATAGGTGATAGATGTCAGCATTACTGGAAGTTATGGGAATGCGTCCCACCATTATGGAAACATGGGGACATGTCCTGTAGTTATGGGAATGTGTCTACACCTGCTTGCTTGCTTCACAATAGGGGGGGTGGTAGTTTTGCCCTATAAAAGGTTGTTTCAGAGACTGCTCGGGGTCTCTCTTGCCAAGCTGGCTCTTGGGGACCTTGGTGCACCAGTAATAAACCTGCAGCCTTGAACTTCAATCGGAGTCCTTGTGCCTTGTTGAGCGCCTGCAAGTCACAACATTCAACAGCATGAGCAGTGTCAGATGAGAAGCAAAGTGACTGGTTTTTAGAGTTACACCAGCAAAGTGACTGGAAGCAGAGAGCCTGCACTAGGTCTAGAAGCTCTTGACCACATGGACTGCAAAGCAGACTGTCCTCAGCCCTGATCATGTCTCCTCTGTCTCCTTCTCAGCCCGTTAGCTCATTTTGTCCCAGGGCACATGTGGGTGGGGGCAGGGCTATAACCTGTCAGGCAGCAGGAAGCCAGGAGGTGGAGCTGACAGCCTCAGAAGCCAACAGGTCTCCATCGGAGGTGACTTCCAGCCCAGAGCTTCTAATTCCACAGAAGGGGTGATGGGTCTGGAGGAAAGAACACCCGGCTGGTCTGCCCACCATCACTGGTTAGACTGAGAGGGCACAGTCTCTAGTAGGTCTGCCCACAGTCTGCAGAGTCCAGGGAAGGTGCAGATCATGTAAGGCAGTAGGTGAGGTGGGGGGCGGGGAGGGAATGGGGGGGACAAGGACAGGCAGATGGAGGGCAGCAGTAAGGGAGGGGCATCGGAAAGTGATTGTAAAGTCAAGAGCCATTACTTGAGGGCCACATGGGAGCAGTGTGGTGGTGGGCGGGCTGTCCGAGGCTGGAGTTCTAGGACATGGTGAAGCCTGCAGTTTTCCCTCATGGCTGTACAGCTGAAACTACAGTCTAAGCAAGCAGGGATTGACTGTATAGAACCTGAGAGTAGGAACACCCGGCCCTCTCCCTCCTAATGAAAGATGTGTTAAAACAAACAAGGGCGGGGGCAGGTCACAGAGGTAGGACATGGAGAGGAGACAGGTAGCAGAGGTTCATGGAATCATGGGAAGCTGTGTAGCAGAATGATAAGTTCTGGAGCGGGCCTAGGAAGAGTTGGGTGTGAATCCCATTCAGCCATTTAATGTCTCCGTGACCTATAACATCTTGGAGCATCCTTGCTTCATCTGCTAAGTGAATAGTAATAAGGTGGGAGCAGATGCCCCCACCAGGCTGCCCCTCTATGCCACTTTCTTTGTCCTGGCAGCCTCTGGGTCTTGACAGCTCTTCTAACACCAGAACACTGGAATTGGGAATTGGGACTTTAGAGAGATAGTGCATGCACTGTGAGTGGCTGAGCTTTGAGGTTGTACAGACCTGACCAGACCTTAGAGGGCACTATCAATGGGCAGCATTGCGGGGCAAGTGGAATGAAAAGTTGTACAGCAAGAAGCACCAGCAGAGGACTTGCCTTTTCTATCTACAGCCCCGCCCCCACCCCCCTGGAGCTGTAATTGGGTGCTGAGGAATGAGTTTCGCTCTTAAAAGAAACATCCGTTTTACTTGAACCACTTGTGTGGCTGGTGCTTGCAAGCCTTTCTGCCCAACGGAGACCCTCAGCACACAGGAACAACAATACGAGGACCCCAAAGGGAGGACAGCAGTGATGACAAAGATGTCGTGATGTCAAGGTCTTGGAAAACTGCTCATCAGTCAGACCAACACGTGAGGTCCCTACAACCATCACATGAATCCTAGGCTCTTCCAGCTCAAGCTGCAATCCTTTGACCAGCAACATCAGCACCTCATGGGAACTTGTTAGAGATGCAGAGATGTGGGTCTTCTCCAGACAAAGTGCCTCAGACTCTGCATTTTTACAAGCCCCTCGGATGACCTGTGTGCTGTGTAATGATTTTCTTCATCAAAGGAGCATGACTCTGGCATACCCAGCCAGGAACAGCTTGATGGTCACTCCCCTGGACCTCAGACTGGTTCGTGTGATGTGACTGGCTGAGCACAGCTCCTGCTCCTCCTACACTGCACCACATCCACCTTCCCGAATCTAAGGACTCAGACAAGAGCTCAGCCTCCTTCCCACAAGTCACCCCTTCCTCGCTCTGGGAGGGCTGGGCTGGGCATCTTACGCACCCCTCCCTGGTCGTTTGATCCTGGACCAGGAGCATGGCCCCACTCATTTACAAGATTTAACATCCATTTCTCAGATTATAAATGCTCAAAGGATTCTGCCCAGCGCTCAGCACACCAAATAAACGTGTCTATTAAATATTCGCTGCAGGCTTTTTCAGTCCCCACCATCCAAAAGGCTAGTGCGGGCAACTTGCAAAGCACATGAAAACCTAAATTGAAATCATATCACTTTCATCTTGCAGGGAACTGATTTTCAGTAAAACAGGAACAACCACCAATCCTAGGATTTAAAGACACCATAAAAATTTAAATTATGGATTCCACAGAGTTTGAATGTGAATGCAGATGCTTATTTACACATCCACTCGTTCGCTCACTTGCTGCTTCCGATGCCACTGTTCTGATGGAGGGCTGAACTTGCAGGCAGGAGATTTATCTTCCATATGGATGAGGCCGGGAGACCGGATTGTCTTTGGGCCAGTGTGTCAGAAATACACTGATCAGTGGTTAGCTTTGAAGTTGCTTAATTGCTTTAAGGGTAGATGAGAAAGCAAGGTTTGTGCACTAATGTAAAGAGGGCAGATGTGAAAAGTCAGTACAATGTGGCTCTAATAGGGGCATGACCTTGTGCCTTGGGAGCTTGCCCTGGCCACCTGTTCACTAGCTCCTGGATTACCCAGCTATAAGATCGGGGCTATCAAATTCCCCCTAAGACCTGGGGAAAGTGTCACTACAAGTCATGACTGCTCCACAGAAGAAGACATCTTTTGACTCCTAACAGCCATCAGGAGCCTCCTGAAAATGAAGCAACACAAGCTCAACATCCTAGAGGAGTGATGGATTAGCCCTCAGCATGGTGAGGACTACATGAATTAACAATTGCCATATCCTAGCCTGGGGCCTGGGCATCAGCTACATACACAGGCTGAGATAGTACTATTTCTTTTGGGATCTCACAGACCTGCTCACCTCCCAGTAACACTTTCTCTGCAAACATTAGACAACCTGTTGATTAACCAGTTACCTAACTTCAGAAAAGATTCAAAGTACCCCATTCAGTCAATCAGTGTCTCCAACCACACAGTGGAAGTGGTGGGAATAGATAAGAGAACTATAGACTATAACTGCTAATAATTTTCCTTCACTTCCCCAAACCCATCCTGAGTCTGCCCTGGTCTGCTCTGGACCCATGAGGCTGAGCCTGACTAACTATGTGCTCAGCACCTAGGCTGGTTGACTTCCCTTTAGGGTTGTCCAATGTGATACCAGCAGGATAAAGAAGATGGTAAAAGTAGCAGGGTCAATTGTTCTTCTTGCCCTCCTGCTGTGGCATGTCACTTCCAGGATAATCACAACCTCCTTAGCAGTAGCTCTGCCCAGGGCTTTGTCTTTCATGAAACCCTTTCCCCACCTTCCACTGGAGGCAATAACTCCCCACTGTTGCAAGACTCCTCTCTTATTTGGTCCCTTACTGGTGTCTGTTCTTCCACAGATCCTTTACTTCAAATTTTACATGGAGACACCTGACTTAATTGTTTCTTCCAGGACCCCTTGTCTGTCAACATACTGGACCCAAAATGAAGTTCAACTGCAGGAGACATGATATTGGACAAGCTGCGTCATTTTTGGAATTGTGCTTCCCCTTTCTAAGGTAGGAAGATACAACCCAACCTAAAGAAAGTAAATCCATGAGCTGTATGGAGCCTATTAAGTCTTAATGGAGAATTTAGGCAAAGAGAAAAAGAGATCGAGTTGGTGATGACAGAGGGTTTGCTGGCCTGATGGGACAGAAAAAGAAAATTAAGGGGCAGGTTTTTATGGTTTTAGTATTGGTTGCCCACAGGTTGTGACACTACCTGTTGTGAGGATTCCCCTGTGCGTTTCCCAAGATGGAAACTGGGTTTCATGGGAGGAGGAGGGACATGAATGGTGGATTCCACCAAGGGAGAACGTCATGGTCACTGACAGTGGAAGGGAAAGGAGAGACAGTGCAGAGAACTCCATTAAGCTGAGTTGTAACCCAGGTGCTGAAAACATTCTATCCATTCAGTATTAGTTGCCTAACGTTCCTAAAGTCAGTTGTCTAATGAGCCTCTGATCCTCTGTGAGATGAGGGGCATAAGGTGTCAACTGACCTCATAGGCACATTTATCTCTTGTATTACCTATTTTAGTTTCCCTAGTTTGTCCTTGCTTAATAGACTTCCTGTCTGTCT
Organism: Uropsilus gracilis; assembly: GCA_004024945.1. Lineage (NCBI taxonomy): Eukaryota > Metazoa > Chordata > Mammalia > Eulipotyphla > Talpidae > Uropsilus > Uropsilus gracilis. The sequence continues at coordinate 19,760 of PVHY01019055.1, forward strand.
CACAGCAACTTCCTTCCCTTCATTTGCTTCCCACTTCCCCCAGAAAAATCTTTCTTTATTAAAGGAAGTTTGGGTTTTAAAGCTGTTGACCTAATGCTGTGCTTGATGAAGTATTTCTGGTTGTGGATGTAACTGAACAAGATTTGCTTTTAAAACGGTGACCTCTCAGTGGTCACACTTTGACTTTCTGCCTCTATTTCACTTAAATTGAGAGTGAATTTAATTTTCAAACATGTTGGTTTGGGGAAAATTTTGATATAATTCTTTTAAAGAGAGCTATCAGTCCAGTCCATATATAGGGTATTTTCATCATCACTAGTTCAGTCACTAACTCAATTTGGGAAAATAGAAATTTCTGGGAGAAGGGAATCTTCACTACTTATTCAAAGATGGTCTTAAAGACAGTGAAAGTTGTCACAGAAATGTGAAATATGGCTTTAGATTTTCATTCGCATATATTGAATCCCTGAGTAGCACAGAGAATATTGGGCATTGCTACATATGCTCATAGTGGAAATAGAAGATTTTAATTTTTTCTTGGAGGTATAACATTAGTATTTTAAAAAATAAATATTTTGGCATCAAATGTCTGCTACGATATAGAGTTCCAATTTAAATTTGCATTATCTGTGACTCTCTGATTCTATTAGAGATATTTTCTTGGTAAAGAAACCATAAAATATGATCCTCTGGTTGGCAAAAGAAACTGGAGAAAAGGCAGTTGATGTAACTAAGTTCCCATGGCAAGTGAAAGGAGGAAAAAAAATCTATTTAGAGCTCAATTTCAAAACTGAACATTATGAATTCAATTATAAATTGAATTTTAAAGATAAGGGCTCCCCCCACCACCCCACTTAGATGTGAAATGAGGGAGCTTATATGTATAGCCTCTTTGGGTTCAGATTCTGTTATTTCTCACTATTAGTTCTAAGTACTGTTAACAATTATAATGCAATAGGAATTACACATTAAGAAGCATTACAAGAGACCTTGGCTCAGAAATCAGTCAACAAGGACCATAATTTAAAAAAATAATAATTGAAGAAATGAAAGTCATGGAAATGAACATATTCATTTTCACATTACTCAGTAGATGGAAAATTAGAGGCAATTTATAAGGTGAACAATAAGAGATTTAATAAGTACAGTAAGGGCCAGAGGCATTGACATGTAACAACACGGAAAATCCTCCGTGTTTAAAATTGACTGAGAACAGAATACAAATGATATGTTCCTTTCGATTGTGACCCCATAAAATCATCACCAGCACTGTGAAGAGAACATGAAAAAAAGAAATGAAAACCATTGTACGAGATTGATGAGATTCAAGTTAACATATTTTTAAAAGAAAATCCTTTATTGTTGTTATAAAATTGTTCGTTGTCCTTTGAAACAAAATGGACTCTAGAAGAAAAAAGTCCCTGACAGGGCTGTGTGGTTGGAAGGGAAAGAGATGGTGCCTTCTCTGTGGCAAAGATGCAGTGTGGACCTAGGAAAAAACCCCTACAGGACTGCAAGATGGGGCTGGAGTTAGAACAGGTGAAACAGACACTGGCCCACCCGGGCCTCAGCCCCCAGATGTGTGAACATCAAAAATAGTAACAAACACCAGCTTCAGCCTTTGACTTGCACACCCCACGTCCTGGTCTCACCCTAATCACAGACCAGGGGTTCTGTATTTAAAATATTGGTATTTTTCTCATCCAGGATTCTTAGATATTATTTCTTATTTATTAAATTACTGTCCTAAATGGTCTTTATCTTTGCTACTGAGGGTGTTTAGGTCTTCATTTGTGTGCCCATGGTGAGTATGCTCATTCACCTCACTGCCATGCCCACACGTGTATCTGAAGGGTCCCATCCTAGCACACCCCTGGGTCAGAGCAACGTGTCCCCTGGACTCTGACAAAAGCTTAGCTCGTCACCTGATGACAACAGAAGACTCACAGGTGTCCACACCAGAGTGCCTGTGCCTGCCAAATGAGCCGAGAGGGAAAATGGGCAAAGCTTTTTTTAGGGAGTCGATGGAGATGTCTTTTTAACACTTCTCTCAGGGCACATTCTGGAGCCAGAAAGAGAATGGGCAAGAACACACACCATCTTTCTAGCATTTCTTTGCATAAATAAATCCTCCTCCCACCTTCTTCTCTCCCAGCCTCACACGAGGGTGAAAACTGGCCAGCAAGGATGCATGTCCACAACAGGATGGGTCTGCCCTGCACGAGATGATCCACCATGGAATCCATTGGGCACGTTGTGCTATGGACAGCCTTGCTAGTGACCACTGCTGGGCACCCAGAGAGTCTCTTCTCCTGACTTCTCACTCACCCACCTGCCTCCCATGAGTCCCAGATGCCCTCACCCACATTGACTGTGAAGTTGTATCATGAGGAAGGATGGTGAATGCTATTTTATTCAAAACATGCTTCTTATTAAGGAAACATGTCACTTGTGCCTCAGCCATCTGAAGTTCATTTGTTCTCATATCCAGGGACATGCATTTGAAAGTCTTCTATTCTCTCTTTCAAGTCTACTACTCCCTCCTCCTCCTGCTCCTCCCCCTCCCCACCTTCCATTCCCCACCCAACCCCCAATATTTCTTTCTAAAACCTGGCTGAGTTGCTAAGGAAGCAGCTCTCACTGGCATGTTCTTGTCTCAATGGACACGAAGAAGAATCTTTGTGATGGGAAAAGTCTGCCTTTCCCTGCAAAGTGAATCACTCCACTCTGACTGCGTAGAAATCACTGGCCTCTTTTCTGTGCCCATGCCCAAGTCTTTCCCCAAGTTTATGGATCAATCATGATTCCTTCTTCCTCTAGGGAAGCACAGAGGCTTCACCCACATTTAAGGGCTCCCTAAAGGCAGATGGGAATGGAAGACAGTGAAAGGTCGGTTCGTTCTTTGTCAAGAAAAGAAAACACCTGGGTTTCATTATACAGCCCATGGAGAGTTCTGGAATGACCAGTCTCTGTGCCATCTTCAGAATGTCTCCTTTATTTGGTGGTTTGATTACCATATCTGTCAAAAACATTGTCAGACAAATCATCATAATCCTGATGCTCTTGGCTGTTCTTTAAAGTGCTCAACATTGCAGCTAAGACAATGGCATTCAACCTTCCAATTTTCAGTCTATTTCATCTGCAAATGATTTGCCTTTGAAGACAGCAACTACATAGTTCAAACTTTTTGATTTATCTTCTGTTCACAGACCTTACAGAGCTCTAAGAAAAGGGATTTTTATAAATCTTCCCAAACCTTCTACAAATACACAACACATAGATGAGCACTTACAACCCAACACAGCACCTTCTTTGCAAGATCATGCCAAACTGAACAAAGAACTAGAGAAAGCAAAGGAAAGACTTAACCTACCAGAAATTTCCAACTTTAATTTCTCTCCTACTTCGTGAGGAAAATTAAGACCTATGCAATTGTCCAATGAAATAAAAGGGCAATGATTCTTTCAGAGTTAAGCCTACTACTTCGCACTAATGGGTACAAGAATTCTATTCCTATGTTGACACACACTTTGTGAACATGTTTCTTTTATGCAAATTCTAGCAGTGATGGCACTTTGATGAAGACACACATCAGGTTCACTCTGAAGGAATATAATTTTTAAGAACTAATCCTAGGAGTTGAAACAAGTACCTCTCAAGTACTGCTTCTTCCTGTCTCTACTCTTCTACCTTTCCACGGCCTCCCAACTTGGGGAATGAACCTTCTCAATACTAGTCCTGCACACTGCCCCAGGGAAATGATTTCTTGAGATGCAATGATTGATGTACAGAGCTGCAACCTTGCTTCCAGCACCTTTACCCACATAAACCTCCACTATCTCCAATCAAGCTCACAACTGATCCATTTGTGCTTTGTCTTTGTTATGATCACTGTACCTCCAGATTATGTTCCACTCTGCCAGAAGTAAAAAAAAAAAAAATAGGTAACTAAAGAGTGGAGTCATTTGAAGGTGGGGTTATGCAGACCTGAGACTGAATGCTTGTTGTGCCCCTTAATGGCCATGACTTTGAGCAATTCATTCAGGCTTTTGAAGCCTTGGTTTTCATGTCCCTAACCATGAATTGACAGTGCATAATTTAGTGGCCTCTATTGGTTACAGAGCACAGAGCACAACTCCAGGAACATGAGGCACTCAGTAAATTTTCACCCCCTCTGCCAAATATTCCTTCTTTTTTTTTTCCATTCTGAGCTATAATGACCAAATCTGTGTCATTGTATAGCTGTGATCTTGAAAGAGAACTTATTATTACCAGGTCAAATGCATTAAATATGACTGATTACAGATATCCTTGAGTCCAGGAGCTTAGCAAGTACTTTCCATGTGGGGGAGTCTCCCTAATTTCCTTATTTTCAGTGGAAGAAGACCCAAAGCATCATGTAGATACAACACAAACTATGGAGATTTCAACAGCCCATGTCCCAAGAAAAGAAAAGTCAACTTAAAATAACCTACTCTAGTCCTTTCTACATGATTTAACATCTGACAGTTTGCAGAGGCTAGCCAGCCACAGAGCTGTGTTTTATTACCAGCCATTGAAAATAATTAGTTGGTGACCCAGAAAACTGATATATAAAATGCTTTTAATCACCAATATGGCTTTCAATTATACAGCATAAACTTATTAACCTTTTTACTGTGGAGAATTGATTTATGGAATTTATCTACATGACCATTATGAGCAGAGATTAAAAAGTATATTATCTGAGGTGTTGGCATTAACAATAAAGAACTGCTTCTTCCATCATGGAGGCGTATGTGGTGGTGGCAGCCTCCTGGTAAGTGTCCGGGGATTCATTTGTTTCCTGTGGCTATTCAGTAGTGGTGATTAGAACCCTGTCAGGGTGTCTAGGTAACTATGCAACTTTACAGGATGAAGTCCAAACACCTCAGAATGGCCCAACCCAACTGAACCCCAACACAAACTCTTCCAGCTTCCTCTCCTCAAAAATCAACCTCCTCCAATGGACTGTACTTTTTTCATTTTCCATGTTCTGGTCACATGTGCTCTCTTGATCTTAAATGGAACTATCCATGTCCACAGTCACATAAGCATACATATATACAACTCTCATTCACACAATTCACTACCTCAGATGCATTCACACAGCCTCAGTACACAGATACTACCCCCAAAACACACACAATCCTGACATACATATCCACACACACAAAGCATTCCTCACAATGCAACAAATACACAACCCACACAGATGTAATTTTACCACACATACCCACCATTTCTCCATATATACCAATAACCCCAATACACAACTCTACAATATACATATAAGTCCCTAACAAAGCCCCAATAACCATTCACAGTTACACACAGACACACAGACACAGACACACACACACTCCTTTTACATACATTCATAAGCCTTCTAAATTGGGAAGATCCTCCACATTTAGGTTTCTATGGCGCTTCTCCAGTTCCCAGGTTGCAGTGTTTCTGCTACTTCACAGTGCTCAGAGACCTCCCCTGGGGTCAGGACACAAGTCAGTCCAAGAGACTAAGCACCCTACCCCCCGACTCCCCGTTGGACAGACGGGTGTCACTCATCTTTCACGTCCAGTCTCATGGCAGAGTTATGGGGCTGGAATGAATTCAAGTCACAAAAGAAGAGAACAGCATGGCAGTGCACCCAGAAGTCTTTGTCTATTTAAGGCAAAAGGTGTAGGTTGAGCTTGAAGTAATTTTATAGTAATCACCAAGCAACGTGAAAAGTCTAGACTGATGGTAGACACGAACTAGACAGGAAATCCAAGAGTTATCAAAATACAGTTTCTTTCTTTTCCATATTACCTGTGATGCTGACACAGAGTAGAGAAATAGGCTGAAGAGAGTCCAGCAGGTGAGAACATGGCTGAGTCTCCAGGAGTAACAAGATCGCTGGATCACACAGAGACTCCACACAGAAGAGAAGCCAGAAGGTGAGCAAAGCCTAGGAAAGCTGCAAAGGTTTGAGGCATAAGTTTATTTTTGCTTTATTAAGCTCTGTCGGTCATTTTTGCATGTTTGTGAACTGTGTAAGATGAGGTTTATCTTTCTCCCTCTAATCTCACTTAGCATAAAACTTTCTAGGTCTACCCATGTTGTTGACAGGATGTCATCTTTTTCAAAGCAGGATAGTATTCCATGGTGTATATTGAGATATCATGTCTTCTTTATCCATTTCTCTGTTTACCATTACTTAGGTTGTTGCCAACTCTTGGCTAGTGTGACCTACCCTGCAGTGAACTGGAGTGTAGGCATCACTCTGAATTAATGTCTTTGTGTTCTTCAGGTCAAACCCAGCACTGGAAATAGCAGATGATATAAATTTCTATCTTTAATTTTTCCAGCAACTAAAAAAAAGTCCCAGTTTACATTCCCACCACAGTGTATGAGAGTTCTTTTCTCAAAATCCTCTCTAACACTTGCTGTTTCTTGTTTCTTGGAGAGTTTGGCATCAGTTTTGACCACCAGAGATCCTGCATGGTTTGGAATCCCACTGAGCTGGGACTCATGCCCCATACAGCAGTGCCATGCCCTCACCCACACCTGCAGCTGGTACCTACCAGGCACACCCAGCAGGAGTTTCGATCCTTGGAAAGGAAGGGCCCCAGAGACGTGTTGTGGATAATTACATTCCAGAATAATATCACAATGGGCATCCTGGGAAAAATCCAAACTTCATTGGCATTTCTGACACTTATTCTATGGTTTAGAATTGATTGAATTTAGAACTAGTAGAGGGATGGAGGGTAAGGATGAAATTATCATCTTTTTGGAGGTTAAGGATACTAAGGGCTTAATCCAACCACTAATAAGGTATATTTTATACAATGTTTTATTTGTAAATGTTTTTGTCCATAGTCCGACTTTATGAACTCCTCAATGGTACAAACAGTATCATCTTTTTCACTCTGTCTCTATATCTGGCTCAGGGTTGAAACAAATGAATAAGTCATCACTTATTAGTCATAACTGAATAAGTCATTAAATGAATAATTAGTATTCATTAATTAGTCTTCCAGTTTCCATTTCTTCCACTGGACTTCAACAGAACCCTGGTATAATTGAGTCCAAAGATTGAACTTATCATGTTAGGTTATAATAAAAATTTTATGTCTGTCTCCTGTAATGAAAATAGGAATCACATTATGGAGATAAATATTATAATAGGAAGCAAAATTTTGTGGAATTTTAACCATCTTCCAGACACTGAACTAAGTGTTCACATAAGTTATTTCTTGTACAAACCCTATAAAATAGATCCATTATCAATCCTATTGTGCAGATGAGGAAAGTCGACTTTAGAAGTTTTAAGAGACTTAGCCAAGAATGCACAATAAGCAGTGAGTTGAGCCTGGGTTTGGAACAAACAGCCTAACTCCAGAATTTCACCAAGAATTAATAACTATTTTCTCAGACTGCATCAAAACAAGGAGATTTTCAACAATGATTTGATCAACAGGTGATTGCTACACATCCTCCCCATGCTTGGAAATGTAGTAGGTACTTAAGACAAAATAATCAGCACCACAGACATGCTCCCCAATCCTGGGAAACTGAAGTCCAAGGTGTGTTCAGAGCAGAATTAAATAATCACACAAGTATGTGACCACAAGCTGTGCAAAGTGCAATAAAGGAGAATACAGGTATGATGAGTGTGGCAAGAGGCAGCTGGTGTGTGATGTGAAGGACTTAGACATAAATGAATAAATACAGGGATAATGAGTATTTATTAATTAGTTACTCCATTCTCCATTTCCTCTACTGATTTGTAACAGAAATCCAGTGTAACTGAGTCAAATTTTTGAACTGATCATACTAGGTTGCAATCACCCACTTACATATCCAGTGGATGGAACTATGAATTACACTAGGAAAGCAAAATTATAATAGTAGTAAATGCACCATCAGAATGATTCCCCTAAGGAGGTGACCTGTGCATTCCAAGCTCCAAGAATTATAGAACTAAATGATATACTTGATGCAGGGAGTCAGAAAAGATTTGGTAGAGGGTTTTTTGTGTGTATATTTGTGCTCTCTAATCCACAAATCCACAATGTTCAAAAATAATAAAACCTACAGTGGCTTGCAGATTTGTATCAAATACCCAACTGCATACACAGGAAGAGGAGAAAGAAAACTGAAATGGAGCTGGGCATGGTGGCGCATGCCTATAATCCCAGCTATCTGGGAAGCTGAGGCTGGGAATTGCTTGAGTCTGTGGTACCACAGGCAAGGGTAGCCTGCGGTTCTATGGGCAAAAATAGTGAGACCTAGCCTCAAAAAAAAAAAAAAAAAA
>PVHY01019056.1:0-28084 GCA_004024945.1 Uropsilus gracilis
GATCTCATCTCTGCATTCGCCTTGTCGGGCAATGCTGAGAGCGGGCCAGTGTTGAATGGATGCATGCGTGGACGCTGTGCGTGAATGGTGAGTGGGGATCGTGTTAACGGGAAGGGATGGCAAACCGGAGGCTCGTGCGCGACCGGGGTGAGTAAGCAGCGTTTGGCTTAGCCTGCACTGGAGACCTTTACTTTCACAAGCGTAAATTTGAAAGCCTAAGGGTAACATTTCCCCCTCCCCTGCTCCCCACCCCCTTGTCTCCCTAAAGCCTTTCTCTCCGCCTTTTTTTTTTTTTTTTTCAAACTGGCTTTCCTCCTTAAGCGTTGGGGTTTCAAACTCTGACTTTGGGCTGCAGCCCAGTTTGCTTCACTTTGTTCTGGAGCAGAACTATTGAATGCTTCCCCGCCACAGCCAGGCCTTCCAAGTGCAAGTGGAACTCTCTCCCAGCAGTTCCTTCACTCAGCCAGATTCCAGTCCACCCCCAACACTGGGCCCCTCACCCCAAGTATGAAGGAGGAGTCTCTGGTGTGCCTTGAACACCGACAAGCTACCCCTGATGTTATAATTTAATTTTCTAATCAGGATGAAGCAGATAATGTGTTTTAGCAACATGGGGTATAGCCAAGTACTTTACAATGGTCTATTATTGAACCATGTAGAAACTCCCAGGACAGAGCCTTCTCTGTGTTGTGGTAAGAACAGAAAATCTTAATGGCAGGAGGGCTCACAAGTATCTGAGAGAACAGTTGTTTTACCCTCAGTTATTGTAGTCCTTCTAGGCAGTGTTCCCAGCTAGAGAAGATACAAGTTTCTTGGACCTGCTTCCCCAATGCCCCTCTCCAAGGTTTGGAGTTGGCTGAGTATTTGTTCTATGTGTAATTTGTTGTTCATTTGTTACAGTGGCAGTTATCATCAGTAATAAAATTAGTTATTATTTATTTTCTTGGGAGCATTTTTACTCTTAGCTGTGTTCTCTAACTTGGGGGTAGATACTGTTTTTTTTTCACTGTCTTAAATCTTGGTTTAGTTAGATTTATGAGGATCAAAAAAGTTTTGGAGTCTTTTTACTGTAATCATGAAGAGAAACATATCTTACAAAATGACCAAGTACATACATCTAATTGGAGCAAAATCTTATGAAAACAAACTTAGCTAATTTATTTAACTACTACATACATGATTTTGTATTCTATTCTGCTCCAATGTGTTGTTTCACTTAAAAAAAAGTTGTTTTGAGAAAAGAGAACCCTCATACACTGTTGGTGGGGATGTAAACTGCAGCTATTATGGAAAACAATACCTAGATTTCTCCATAAATTAAGACTAAAAATACCTCGTGATCCAGCGATTCTACATCTGGGTATACTTCTGAAGAATGAAAAACACTCATTCGAAAAGATATGTGCCCTCCTATGTTCATTGCAGCATTGTTTTCAGTGAACAATATTTGAAAACTACTTAAAACTTTAATGCATGATAAAGGTGTGCATAGTAGAATACTATGCAACTTAAAAAAAAGATGAAATCTGGCTATTTTTGATAACATGCATGAATCTTGAGAGGGAGAAATAGCATGTGATTTCATTCATATATGGGAGATAAGGAAGCAAAGAAACAAAAAAACTCAAAAACTCTTAGTTTCTGGGAACAGAATGGTGGTCACCAGGGGAAAGAGGGTAGGGTAAAAGGGTCAGTTATATGGTGGTGGACGGACTCTAGATTTTTAGTGGTGATCATTTAGTGAAAATACAGATGTCCAAATGTCCACCTAAAGCCTATATATAGTTAAGAACTGATGTTACTTTAATTAAAAAAAAAAAAGTTATGACCCACTAAAGCAATTGCTTTCTGCAGTTTGAAAGAAATAAACTACCCTAGATTTTTGGGTGGAAGTCATTAAAACTTTATGTACTGAATTTTGGTTATAAACTTTGGTAACTGTCATTTCAAGATACACGCTCTATAAGAGAAATAGTCTTGAACAGAAGTTCAGATATGATGCTATCAGACAGATATTTCTGTTTAGTAGAGGAAAGGATCTCTAAAGAATGTCATCAGCCAGTGCTAATCATCTGGTAGTTTACAGAACAATCAAAAATTCTTGAACCCCTTGTTGAGGGAAGCCTTTTTCAGTCTGTTTAGTGTACAAATACTGCTTTTTTCTAGTAAGTTGCGGGCCAGTATAGATTTTAAGATGTCCTATTTAGCGTGTCTTCTAAGGAAACCACCTCTAATGGCAGGATGCTTTTACAGAGGACATCTGTCACCTATTGTACATTTTCAGATATTTTCTTTCTCTTACCATAATTCTCATATGAACAGAGAGGGAATAGGGAAATTCATGGTCCCATCTCCAAGACTTAACAACTGTTAACTTGTTGCCTGTTTTGTTTCAGTAGCACAGCTCATCTCCTCTTATCCCCCCCATCCTCTTTCTCTCCTCTTGCTCCTGGACTGTTTTAAAGCAAATTCCAGATAATCATTTCATTCATAAACCTTTCAGTATGTATCTATGTTAAAGGCTATCAGTCTTTCTTACTTTAAAAAGGAAAAGGCATAGGTGTTTTTTGTTCCAGATGTAATTTTTTGCATTTTACTTTCTTTTGGGAAAAAGCAATGGGCTCCTCCAGGTGTTTTGAAAACGGAGACTGAGCCCGGACAGCACATCACCCATGACCTATTTCCTGCCACAGTGGGCTTTTCCTAAGCTGGGTGTCATCTGCCTGCTCCCCCTGTGTAGTTATGGGCTGTGCTCATCTTACAAGGTGGGTCAGGGACTGTCCAGGTACATACAATAGTTCACACTCTGAGCCAAAACAAAAAGCAGCTAGTTACCTCACCGTTAAAGTGGATGGATTTGGAAACACCAACAAAAAGGCAATTTGGAAGGTGCCATGGCTAGACACATGTACTTTCCCAGATTAAAAGCCAGTACCCCCTTAAATACCTTTGGGGGGGGCTGTTGCTGAGTAAGAGGACTTATTTTCTGTCTGTGGACCAGGGAAGCAACATCTGTTTCTGTGAGAAACACTGGATTCTGTATTTTGCTGAATGTGCATGCCTGGAAACTTCTCTATCCTCTTCACATAATTTAGATAGGATTTCTGTATACTGACTTCCCCACTTGAGATCTCTCACCTGAAAATTGTGAATAAGTATATCACTTTCAGAATGCCCCACTCTGGGGACAAAGGGAGATCAGTGCATCTGTAATATCATGAAGAATCTTTTTTTTTTGTTTTAAATAAATAGTTTTATCCATTTAAATTTGTATTTATAAATTATACTTTAATTTATTATAAATTATTCATGACATTTGTAACATTATAGTTTATAAGAATAATTTTTTAATTTATCTATAATCAATGCAACTTAGATAGTTTTATTGATTTTGTGACTAACTACAAACTTCACACCTCCATATGTGAGTGTGCTTTGCCTTCCTCCATAAAATCTCCATCTTGCCCATCTTCCCATTTTCTCTGACAACCAGAAGGTATATTATTCTTAGAGTCTAAGACTTATTCCTGTTTTGCTGGTTTGTTTTTGTTGCTTTCAGGTACTTCCTTCTTCCTGCCCATTCCATCTGAGTCAACTGAGCAACTTGGACCAAAAGGCTAGAGAAATGAGTTATCTGTTTATTTTAGGCTTGCTTACTTGATTTTTCTGCCATTCTCTGCACCCAGAACTTCATGCATACTGTAATTTTGCTTTAAGAGAGTAGCAAATAAGATTGTGGAGGGGACTTTTTCTAGGGAATCTATTATAAGAGTAAGTTTTTATTTAAATGAATTTTTATGTCCAAATAAATGCATGCCTTTGGAAAAAGCTATATGATAGCATCAATCATGTTGCATAATTTCAATGTCAATTTGTGTGTGAATTGCATCAGCAGGTTCCTGGGAACACTGGGAGGGAGAGGGTTGACTGTGAGCAGGACAGAAGCTTCCAGAGCTCACTGGCTTGTGAATAGACTCCTCTAGATCTCCCCATCCTTTCCCCAGATTTGTATGTCTAGAGAGAGAGAGAGCTGTGCACAGTGTATTAAAATCATCTTTTTTTTCTCTAATTCCTTCTAGGTATTACTAGAGTTACAAAAAGAATTATTAGACTACAAAGGAGTTGGGATTAGTGTTCTTGGTAAGATTTATTTTTGGATACTGTGAATGTCCAGCTTTCAAATGGATCTAATTTAAATATATCAAACCTAGAATTTTCACAAGGTCTTCTGTAGACTTTTTATAGCTATATTTTAAAATTTTAATAGCATGTTTGATAGAAGCAATTTTGATACATGCATAAATGTTGGTGAGGAATTCATGCATAATTGATTTTTGCAATTTATAGGGCCAGAGATCAGAAGATACTGTACTTCTGCAGAGATGTGCCCCAAACATTTATAGTATTGCTTCACATTCAACATACAGTTCTTTCTGTACTTTAAAAGGAACTTGTTAAAATTTGAAAATACAGGATCTTTTTATGAAGAGCTGTACATTAGTAATGACATTAAACTGGGAAAAATGAACTGTGAATTCTAAAATTCACTTTCTTTTTTTAAATTTTCTTTTGCTTTATTTGGCAGTAAAAGGCTGCTTAGTAAAAGAGATGGTAGGGTGAACTGTGTGCTTATTGCTGTTACGTTTTGTTTCTGTGGGTTTGGGAAATGCACTTAGGATTCTGTGAAGTGAGGGTGTCCCGTGGAGATTCGTTTGTCATCCTAAAAGGTAGTCATTTCACACACTTCCTTGTTTGTAGAAATTGCAGAGACCAAAGGATGAAATAGTAAATGGCTCATTCAGTGAATCTGCCACTTGAAAAATTCTGCTGTGACAATAAGTCTTTGCAACCTGAAAATCAGTTTGGATTTTCCCCTTGACAAGTACAACTTGGCCCACCATTTGAATACAAAATCACTGAAATTTCCCTTTATTTCTTTACTAGCAAATTTTGAGATGACTCAAAGTTACTTCCATTCACTGGGTTTTGAACTAGAACTTGTGTTGCTTATCTTTTCTTCTGCAGAAATGAGCCACAGGTCTTCAGATTTTGCCAAGATTATTAACAACACAGAGACGCTTGTGCGGGAGTTATTGTAAGTATGACATTTTAAAGTCCAAGTTGCCTTGTTTGATAATCCATACATCAGGGTGCTTTTTACTTTACTGTTCTCTGCTGTGGAGTGGTGTGTTCAGAATAACACTAAAGATAATCTAAGATTCTTTTAAATTCACTCTAATAGTGCATAATGCTTTTAGATTGCCCCCCGGTTCCTGCTTTTGTGTATTTTTATTTTACGTGATATTTCCAAAGGTTCAAAATAATTAGCTCTGGAAAGATTTTCAACACCATGAAAGTAAATCTAACTTAAGAAGGATTTAAATGACAAGAAATGATCGTCTTTGTTAGCATCATTACCTATAATCTAGTTCATTGGTTCTGAAAGTGGGGCCTAACCACCTGTCAGAATAATTAATTACTGTTGGAAGAAGTAAAAAAAGTCCTGCATCCATCAACTAATGTCTCCATGCTTTCATTATTTTATTGAAAAATTTGAGTTGTACTGATGATTTCATAACTTTCCCAAATTGCCTTGAGAAAATGTATTAGGTGGGACAGACTTGGTGGCACTTTCTGTGAAGGGCAGTGGAAACTTGTGGCCACGTGAGTGTTGAGAACTAGTAATCACCTAATCACCTGCTTGGCTTTACTGCTTGGTTCGCCAGCTGAGTCCCTGTCATGTTCACATAACTGTCCTGGCCTTCAAGCCTGTTGGGAATGTTGACCCAGAACATGTGGTTTTGACCCCTGGGAATCAGTCTTTTAACTAGACTCCGCATTCAATTATCGGTCTACCTCTTTTGCTTCATTAAATTTCTTCCTTGTATGTTGGCCTCTGTCTCATGTCCTTTCCTCATGGTTGGCCTTGTTAACTGCCTGTCTTCTGAATAGCATAGACCTGGAATCCAGCCATGTGCTGCCACTTCTCCCAGTTGCTGAAGCTCCTGGGTATACCGAGCCTCTGAAGGCCCATCTGCATGCTTTGCTAGTCTGCTAAACACAGGCATAGACAGACACCGTTTAGAGCAAGGTATTTACACACCACCTACCCCCCATACTTCTCATTTTGCCCTGGTCTTTGTCCTGTGCTGGGGGGGATCTGTCCCCCCCGGCCCTCTGCCCTATGTCTCTCACTTCCCAAACTCTAGTCTTACTCAGAGTCTTGGGTTCAGTTCTGTTCCATGGACTGGTCACTCTGGTTACACTACTACTTGTAACCACTCTAAACATCATTATCTTCCATCTTGTCAAAAAGTTTCACTGTTAATCTTGATATATTTATATATCTGGTCTATGATTATACAATTAAACCTAAGACATGATTAAAGATCCTCTCCAGTGTCTACTTGGTTCATAGCATGATGTCTTGTTCGTAGATACTCTTAGGACTTTTGGTTACTAGTGATAGAAAATAACTCCTGGCTGAAGCAAAAAAAGGGACTGTGTCTCTTCACATAACAAAAGTGCAGGAATGATTTATGATTCTGTTGATATCATGAAGACTTACTCCAGCCTTTGACTCTGCTTGGTTGTATGTTAATTTTACCAGGAGGCCATCAGTTGCTGCAAGATTAGTGCCTATATGTTTATCCTTTTCCTCAGTTGAAACACTGTCTTCCTGGAAATTGAAACAGACCTATCACAACCAAAGCCTGATGGCCAGGGTTCTGTACTCATTGCCTTAGTTCTAGTCAGTCTGGTGGCCTGAAATGTAGGGGATTGACTTCCTGACAGAACAGTGAGGTGTCACTACATTCTGTCCAAATAATACCTGTATCCACCACAGGACCCAATAGTTTGCACAGATACATGGCTGAACTGGGGAGGTAAAGTGTTCATAGAACTTTACTTTGTCGTATATCCTGTATTATATAAAGAACTTATCAGACTCCCATTCTCCAGTCTTCACGGTGTCAGTCTACCTATTTGCTATCAACTGTGCTTCTGCCCAGAGCCATTCCAGACAACTACAAGGTGATTTTTGTGCAAGGAGGTGGATCTGGTCAATTCAGTGCTGTTCCCTTAAACCTGATTGGACTGAAAGCAGGACGCTGTGCCGACTATGTAGTGACAGGAGCTTGGTCAGCTAAAGCCGCTGAAGAAGCCAAGAAGTTTGGGACCGTGAACATCGTCTACCCTAAACTTGGGAGTTACACAAGTAAGTGTGGGAGCTGAGCTGTGAACTGGGCATTGTGGTCCCTATTCATTTATCAGGTGCCCCAACTAGGGAAATCTGCAGTTGTCTTTTAATTCTTTTCTCTTCTTGTCAATAATTAGTTTGATGTCATTTGAGTAGGATGTAGGTCAGACTATTTAAACTGACTGCTGTAGAAAGCTTATTTAGCTGAAAAACCCAGGAACTGTTTTGGCTTTAGGGATGGCTTGATCAAGGGTCTCAATTTCTCCAGATCCTGGTCCCTATCTCCTCCATGCTTGCTCTACAATCAGGAAAGCTGTGCCATTCTTTTTAGAGGATCACTTGCAACTATTCAGACATTTGGAGCCTTCCAAAGTGTAAGCCTGTGCTCAGGCATCCCCAATAACAGCCTCTTGTGTCCCAAACCAAATCAGTTATCCAGTCATCCTGAGTTGACTGCCACCTCTGGGGCTGTGGGTGGAATTGGTTGCACACTACATGGACTGAGAGTAGGGGGAAACTGGAGCTCTAAGAGGAAAATCTTAGACCAACAAGGGACAAGAAAATCCCCAAGTATCCACCATACCTTTTTTAAAGATAATTTGTCCCCCGATACCAGTGAGATGAGGAGATCAGTCTTCTAGATGGTGACTGCAATGCTAGGGAAGAGAGTGCTTTCGTTGGAATCAGTCTTTCACTGCAGGTACAGGGCTATCTTTCTGGTCGCCTCCCATTCACTTAAGGAGAGAGGAGTGAAAGTGTAAGCTATAACTTGTTTTTTTGTGGATAGAAATCCCAGATCCCAGCACCTGGAACCTCACTCCTGATGCCTCCTACGTGTATTACTGTGCCAATGAGACCGTGCATGGAGTGGAGTTCAACTTTGTCCCTGATGTCAACGGAGCAGTGCTGGTTTGTGACATGTCCTCGAACTTCCTCTCCAAGCCAGTGGATGTTTCCAAGGTAGAGTATAAAGAAGGTGGGGTGAGGGGAATGCAGGGTTTTAGTATTTACTAGCATTTGATAGAATCGATTACTACAATTTACTAGAATCGGCAGTGAGAGTCTTAGTCCAGCAGGCACCCTGGCCAGAGCAGCTTTCTGTGAGCAGGCTGACAGTTGCCTGTTTCTTGTGGACTCTCAGAATGGTTAGGCACTGACATTCCCAGCTCTGAGTGAATGATGACAGGGCACCTTGGTTCTTGGGGAACTGACCTGCCTTTGAGAGTGGCTCGTACAAGACCTTTGGTCAACACATTGGAAGTAGTTTGTTCTCTTCAAGGGACGATGCCTTTTATGGCAGGGAGCCTAAGGAAAGAGCCTCACCTGGCTTTTTAGTGACCAAGTGTAATACAACCAGTGGCATCCCAAGACAGGCAGTGCACCCAGGTGCATGCAGTGAGGGAGTGTGCGGTCTTTAAAGCATTCAAAAATGCACCAACTAAGTGGTTGTCTGCCTTTAAAAATATTGTGGTAAAATATACATAATATAAATTTGCCATCTTTACTGTTTTTAATCTACAGTTCAGTGACATTGAATGTTCACACTATTGTTCGACTATCACTTCCATCCGTCTCCAGAACCCTGTCATCTTTTCAGCTGAAACTTGGTACCCATTGAACAGTAACCCCCTTCCACAGCCCTGGACAACCACACTCTACTCCTGTGTCTATGAATTTGACTACTGTAGTTATTGCCTATAAATTGAACCATACTCTATTTGTTCTTTTGTGTGATATTGATTTTACATAGCATAGTGTCCTCAAGGTTGACCTCTGTGGTAACTAACATGTGTCATTCGTTTATAAGACTGAATAATACTCCACCTATGGCTCTACCCCAGTTTTGACTAGCTTGTGTTTTATTGTCAGTCACCATGCACTGGCAGTTGTAAACCGTGCCACCCCTAACTTGCTCCTCCCTGTTGGGCTACATGCCCCCACCTTTTTCCACTTGGGATTCCACTTGATTTCCTTCAAGTTTTCTTTATGAAAGAGTTTTCTTTCATGAAGTAAACTTGAGGAAAAGTTTTAATGGGAGAGGGTTATGAATCCTGCACAATGAAAGTTTTTGAATGTTTTCTAAACTTTCTTCTCTCTCAGACAGCTTCTTAGTATTTTCTTAGTATTTTTTCCAATTATACAAATATTAAAAAAAAACTTATTTTTAAGGGCAAGTAATAGCCCCATTTTAAAGACTGGTTTGGCAATTCACAGAGTGAATCCACTCAGAGTGAATCTGAGTTTAAGAGATTTACAGTGATGGTCTCAGTTGCCTCCTTACTGATGAGAAGGCCTTGCAATCTCTGAGCTCTCAAGTATGGATCTGCTGTCCCAGATAGAGAATCTACAACATTTAGTGAGCAGAATGCTGGAGTAGAATCACTTCCTCTAAGATCTCTGTTTTGGAAAGTGGTTGGGAAGTTTGGATACATCTATGAAAAATGATACAGCGCTTCAAAAATAGCGTGTTTCTCTTTTTCAGTTTGGTGTGATTTTTGCGGGTGCACAGAAGAACGTTGGCTGCGCCGGGGTCACGGTGGTGATTGTCCGTGAGGATCTGCTGGGCTTTGCACTCAAAGAGTGCCCTTCAGTCCTGGAGTACAAGGTGCAGGCTGGGAACAGCTCCTTGTACAACACACCCCCGTGCTTCAGGTAACTCCTAGCTGTGGCTGGTGGCTCCCTGGAGGACCTTGCCCTTTTCCATCCCAACAGAGGGGATTTAAAGTCAGGCATGTGTCCATGAACTCGTGACCTATCAAGATCCTCTGCTCAGCTCAGCGTCTCCTCTGAGCACGCTTGTCCTCTGTGAACTGTTTGGCCAAGCTTCCTTTCAGCCCTGTCTTGTTTGGGATGGTATTTTTATTTGATCTTGGTAACCTTGGTTCACCATTAACCCCAAGGCTCTCTGCAGATGGAGCATCCCAGCTGCCTCTCAAACAACCATTGTGGCCTTGGAGAACTGTCAAAGGTCAGGCCTCTCTTCTGGCTTTTCTGTCTCTGCTGGGCCTGCAGAAAGCTGACTCTTTGGCCGTAAACATACTGACTTAGAACAAGCAAGTGCCTTTTTTGTTTTTAACCCAATGTGCAGGAGTCCTCTTTGCTGAGTGAGAATAGCAGAATTTTGACTGCTCTGCATCAAAACTTTATGACTTCCAGATTCAGGTATTTTGCGAAAATCCTAGGATTTGCTTAACCCATCTGATAGACAGCAGACTCCTCAGGAGTATGAGTAGTGCCCTCCTCACTGGGTTGCTGCAAGGATTCCATGAGATAGTGTGTGAGTCAGTCCTCACTTAACGGTGTTGAGAGGTTCTTGTCTGACTTCATGCAAAACACCACAGAGTTAAGCCATTTTGACCAGATGTTAATTGATGTTCAACCAGTTAAGTTCCAGTGAGATATTTCTGATCATTGGAACATTACTTGACCCTAAATATTTATAATTATGAATGATAATTTGTTTTATTCATCTGGTCAATAAGTTCAATGCACTTAACCCAGCTCAGGATCTCTGGTAGCCATGGATCTCTCCCAGGAGATCCACATTCTCTCCTGGGAATGTGGGCATGCACTCTCCTCAGGGACAAGACAGGATGCAGCCCTGGACAGGACACCCTTCCATCAGAGGCCTACCAAGCCATACCCACACTCACTCAGACTTGGGAAATTTAGACATGCCAGGGAACCTAATGGCCACATTTGGAAAATGTAGTAGGAAACTGGAATCCCCAGAGAACACCCATGCAGACATGGGGAGAGTGTATTCGCTCCATACAGAGTGAGCCAATAGATTTGTTAAGAATCAGGTCATTGTGAATGATGAAAGAGACGAGGTTGAATGTGTTCTCACCCAATACACTCCTTATAAGTTGCTTTGCTTTCTTTTACCCCCAAATAAAAGGCAAAGAGTTTAAGTCTATATAGCCAAGCAATCACCCTACACCCTGACTTAAAAAAGAGATCATTTATAGTATTTACATATTCTGGGTCAGAGAAGAGTAGCTCATCCAGGGAGAACATCCCTTCATATAGAGATGTAAAGGTTTGTGCAGAACACCCTTCCTGATCCTCAAGTGTAAGTGATGAGGTACCCAAAAAGCTTCAGAACTTTGTCCCATAGAAGCCTTGGAAAATGTCCCAAGTTTGAAAAGAAGCCTTCTTTTTTTTTCCTCTTTGAAAATCAGAGCCAAAGGACCACAAGCCCTAGGGAGTTTGTTTGAACTGCAGTGGATAACTGGCCTTCGCATAGTTCCTTGTAGTCCTGAGCAGTGAACTGGGGTGGAATAAAGAATGCATGCTTATTCTGTTTTAACTCTTTAGGAGAACACACTAAGTCCAAAGAAAAGATAAGCCAAAGATGGGAAACTTCCTTTCTCCTCCCACACAGTAGTTTTTACTTAGCATGACTAACAGTACCATAGGATATACATATAAATCTATTTTAGCTATAATATGAGGTAAAATAACTAGTAAGGAACAGAGAACCCAATCTAGACCAACTTTCTCTTTGGGGTGGGAGTGCCCTCCCCTGCTGTGGTGGGAAGAGCCTGGAGTCCTAAGTTCAAGGCCTGTGCAAGGGGGCAGCTGGGGAAGCTTTTTCTCTTAGAAAAGTGTTCAACTTGGTTTCTTTCACTGATTCCTGGCTTAATTGTGCCACAACAATTTCAGAAGCTCATCAATAGAATTAGTCTTCTGAAGAGTCAGAGCCTTTTCTGGGGAACTTTCTGTTGTGCTTTTTAAGCTGTAGTGTGCAGAGAAGGTTTTGCGTTGTTTTTAAACAATGATGAAAGAAACATATGCTCTAAGCAAAGATATCAGAAGTGAGCAGAGTCTGCTGGGGTAACAACTATTAACTGTTTGCTGGTATCCTAACTGGTCATATGCAAGTGTATGGAACCGAATATTTAATTATCCAAATGATTTTCATGAATTTCACCTATAGACTCTTGGTGTGAGTTCCCTTTTTCCACCCAACAATGTACTGTGAACACTGCTTCATCAGCTTGCATGCCTTCTTTTCCAAGTGCTTATGGTAACCGATGGAGCAGATATTCTCACAGGCAGCTCTAGTTGGTAAACCATTTGCACAGGTGGCACTTTAGAGGTAAAAACACTAATCAGTTAAGAGTTACACTGAGTAGTGGGGAGAATTGCAAAGATGCATTAGTATTTTAGGGCCCCTGTATTTTGGATTTTGGGTCATACCAGGATAGGAGCTTGAGTGGGAAGGTGTAGTAGAATCACAGGAGGCATCCTTCCATTCTGGGCATGTTTTCTGATCTCCAGGATACCAGTCTGCATCTCGCTGAAGCTTCATACCTCTGGACTCAGGGTGCCAGCTTTTGGCAGCTTGCAAAGTGAGTGGGATTTCAGCTCCAGCCTGTTGGGAGCTAATCACCAGCTCAAGAAGGCTGGTGATCCTTCCAGGGACACCTGTGCTCCTGCCCCCACAGGCTTTCAGGAGGTGCCCGTGGACCCCATGTTACCTTTTTGAAGAGACAGACTGACGCTCCTTGGGGATACCATTGCCCACACCTTCTCAACATTATGTAGGGCTTCCACTAGTAAGCATGTTACCAGCTCCCCCTTCTGGCTCTCCTGCCGCATGCCCTATGCCCTGCACCTCCTCATATAACCCGTCTCATGTGTCCCCAAACGAACCTGAGGTCTTTCAGGTAACATTTGAAATATTGAATAGCTCAGAAAGGGATGAGCCCAAGCTGCAGGAAGAACTGAGGGGCAGGGGGGTTTCAGGAATCTGGGAGGGACACAGATGCCTGTCTACTCTCCTTTTCTGATGTTTACTTCTCTCTGTTCAGATGAGTTGCCTTCCCTGGGCTCTCACATCGTATCTCACAGCTTTATCGACAAGGTTACCTTTTCTCTTCACTCCCACACAGCTTTATCGACAAGCTTTATAGGCAAGGTTACCTTTTCTCTTCACTCTCAATTCAGAGAACCCTGGTGGGGTGCTATTGAGTGTGGTTGGGTCTCAGCTGTGAGCTTGGGGAGCCTGCCTGTTGGGAGGAGGGTGCAGCTGGGAAGAGCAGGGCAGTGAAATGCCTCATGTCCAGAGGTAGGAAGGATTCTCTCTTTCCAGATGGGAAAGCTGAGGCTTGACTTTCCGAGATGGCACCCCTTGATAATCTCTTAGTAAATGGCAGCCCTGGGACTGGAGTTTAGATGTGATTTGGAGCCTGTGCTGTTGGCACAACACCACATTGCCCCCTGCCAGGAAGGGTGGAGGAGAACTCTGTGCTTGCTGCCTTCCAAGGCTCGTGTCCCAGACACAGGCATGCAGAAGTACAAAACAAAGGCGAGAATTGTGAAAACTGTGGCAAGGGTGGGACCCTGAGAGGTCATGAAGTGAAGGGTTAAAATGGGTGGCCAGGGATGGCAGACTTAAAATAGGGAGGTGGTGTTCCTGGTATCAGGAAGTGTTTGCTGTGGGGCTTAAACTGGGCTGGGATGCTGTGATGTCTGGGAAGAGTTTGCTTTTCTGAATGACCATCAGGCATAGAATCCAGCTGGTCCTGGTTCTTGTTTCACAACCCCCCTTGTCATGTCTGTACCTAATGATGTCTCTGAGTATTTTAGTACAACTTACACAACAGTTTGCTTCATAAAGCTGAACTAAGTAGATTTTTTTTATTCCCGATTTTAGCATTTATGTCATGGGTTTGGTCCTGGAGTGGATTAAGAACAACGGCGGTGCAGTGGCCATGGAAAAGCTCAGCTCCATCAAGTCACAAATGGTCTATGATATTATTGATAACTCTCAGGGATTCTATGTGTAAGTGGATAAATTTTATTTCACATTTTGCCTCTTGTAAAAAGGTTAACATACTAGGTGTCTGAAAAATGAAATTTTTTAGAAATGGAAAATGCATTCCTCTTTCTCGGAGATGCTAAGCTATGAGCTGGGTACTCCCCATGTCTCATCAGCATAAGGCGATTCCTATACCTCCACACCAGGAATCCCAGGTCTGGGACCATCTCGCAGGGGGTAGTGACATTTCTCACTGCATACAGGTCTTGAGGATGACATTCAGACTGCTCCTCCCTCCCTTTTCCTTCCTTCCCTCCCTTCCTCCCTCCCTTTGTTCCTTCTACGTATTCACCCATCCAGTAAGTGATTCCTCTGTACTAGACATGTATACACTAGGGGTACCCAGAAGAAAATGTCACATTTTTTGAGTTCACAGAATCAGAATGTGAATGAAAACAGTTGGCTGTTACTGATGTGGAGTCAGGAATTTATTTCCATATATCTCTCAGGAGATGTTTAGACACAACATAGAAACATAGAAAGACGAAAGAATGGTGCTGCTGTCTCTGGGGAAAATTCAGGGGTTTCAAAACAAAGGAAGAAAGAGTAGGAGGAACTTCTAAAAAGTTCCTGAAATTCTTTTCCCCTGCAGGCTTTTAGCTCCAAGACCATGCTGGGCCTTCCCCAGAGAACAGCCTCCTACGGAGTCTCATCACTTTCCTGCCCCAAACTCCTCACGTACTTATGTGTTATCCCTGCTGCAGATTTTGTGTCCTCTTTAGAATAAACTTCTTTCTGATAACTTCTGTCCACCTCCTGGGCTGCTTGCCTGGCAAATGACATCCTCGTTACATTCCAGGGAATGTTCTTACCAGAGTCCAGAGCAAGCTTCCTCACACTGCCTCTCCTTGGTGTTCATAGCTGGGCCATCACCAGCTGCTTCTGTATTTACTTGGATTCTCATAAAATTCTTCACATTACTTTGAACTGAGGAAATGGTTGAAGTACTGATAATCCACTTAGACAAAAATTTCAGTTAAATGTTTACATCACACCTTACTCAAAAATAAATTTTAATCAATCAAGAGGTTCTGAATGCAAGAGATGAATGTAAAAATGTGATAAGGAAATATAGCCGAGAGCGTCTGTTTATGTGTAGGAAGTATAGAAGGCCTTCCTATACATAGCCTTAAAATAGAGGACATACTTAATTATATAAAAATTAAATATTTTTGTATAGTTTAAGACATTACCAGAATTAAAACAAATGACAGACATGAGAAAATTTTGTGATCTATAACATGTAGGTTAGTTTACTTGTTATAGGCAAGTAACCTATAGGCAAGTGATTATGAAAAGAAATCAAGTGAAAAATCATGGGGTTGGTTACTAATCATCTGCGCAAACAAGGCAGAAGAAAGGTAGCTGTGTGACAGATAAGGAGATGCCAGCTTCTGTAACAAATGCATGTTCAAATTAAGATGGTTTTTTATTTATCTTTTTTTTTCGGTCTGTGTGACAGATAAGGAGATGCCAGCTTCTGTAAGAAATGCATGTTAAAATTAAGATGGTTTTTTATTTATCTTTTTTTTTCGGTCTCTGACAGAAATTACAAAGATTGACAGCAGTAGATGTTAGTAAGGGAAGACACTTTTGATGTGTTGAGTACAAATTTGGACAATTTGAGAGCAAAGCATGTAGCACCTATTAAAGTTCAAAACTGTCTTGCTTTTTTGAGGATTTTTATCCCTAGGTATCTCCCCTCTGCTGATGTTTTATCTGGGCATAAAGGTGTGTCTGAAACTAGCACCTCCAAGTGCTAGTTGTTGGATGTTGGGGTGGAAATCTGCAAACAACTGGGATGCACATGTGGAGGACTCGGAAAAGGCATGAGGATCCAGCCATTGTCTGGAATAGTGTGCTCTTGGTGAGGGCAGAGGGGTCTCCGAGCACAAGTGAGAAAAGGGCTGTGATGTTACCAGACCAAGTGGAAGAAAGCAAGTGCCAAGGGTGTGTCTATTATAAAAAGCACCATATTTCTATTTGTGACTACTTCATGCAAACACACACGCATACACACACACACACACATACACATACACACACACGTGTCTAAAATGAAGTAGGGCTCCTACTGAAATCAGGTAAAAAGGAAAAAAAAGACTTTTTGACTTGAACTTAGAACACCTCTGCCTGCCTTTTTTTTTGGGAAGCAGACTTAAAGCAGTTAATTAGCATTTTTACTATTTACTTAACTAATGGTATGTAAAAATCAGCTACTAGCTTCCCTCAGCAATCTCCCCCTCTCTTAGACCAAAAAAAGAGAAAAACTTAGAAACACAGTTTAAACTTTAGTTTGCCTCAATTTTTTTTAGACTTTTGTGGGCTTTTTTTTTTTTAACCATCCCCAGCCTTTTTACCAAAATTTCAAGCCAAAGCAAGACTTTTAGAGTGCAGACTAATTTATTACTAAGCAAAGTGATTTTTTAATTACTGCAAAAAGAAACATGTAAGTAAAATTTTAAATTACTTTAACATTGTTTAAAACCTTTTTTAACATTGTCCAAATCCTTTTCCCAGATTGTTAAAAAATCCTTAGTCTCTCAGTTTTGATTATTTTACCAGAATTAGTTAGGCAGAGTTTATCTCCATATGCTCAAAGACATCTCTCTTTGGCGTGCTCTGTTGGCGTACTGCAACTCTTTTATGCTGTCTTTTCCTTGTCCTCCTTCAGGTAGTAGAAAAAAAGCTTTATAGCACTGGAACCAGCAAAATTTACTGGCGTTGGCATGGCCTCTCCCAGACACAAGTTAAACTCAGCAAAACAAACTCTAACAAGGACTTTAAATCTCTAAACTTCTTAACTTCCTTTAACAGACATTCCTAGCCTGGGCCAGCCAAAGGCTGTAGGCCCCAAGCCTTGGCCACATGGCCAAGCTTACATGGCTCACATCTTTATCTTTTGAAATCCCTGACCAAAATGCCTCAAAAAAAAAAAAAAAAAAAAAGATCCCTGTTCTGTGTTTTAACCCTCTCTCTCTATTGTTTTATTTTTGTTTTTTCACCTTTCAAAAACAGCTCCTAAGTTATCACATTACAAAAAAAAACCCTCTTTCTTCTCCCCCCTTGTATGTTTCTAAAAAATTTTTTTAATCAAGGCCATTCTCACATTTTTGCATGTCTTTTTAAAAATTTGCTAAAATTAAAAAATTTAAATTTAATTTAATAAAAATTTAATAAAATAAAAAAAATTTAATAAAATAAAAAATTTAATAAAATAAAATAAAATTTAATAAAAATTTAAATTTAAATTTAAAATTTAAAAATTTTAAACAAGAGACAATAACACCCAGGAGTGTAGGCGCCCCCTATCACTACCCACTTCTCACTATGCAGGTATTCTTTTTCTTTCTCCTTTTCCTAATAAGCCTGTCCTTTTAAAATAAAGTATATAAAAATAAAGAAATTTTAAAAAATGTGTAAAATAAAAAGCAGGCATACCAGGTTGCTAGTGGCAACTGCCTCTGTGGAAAGGGGATGGTAAATATACTCATATTTTCCCTCTTAAGATTTCATAATCATTTGCAAATTTAAAATTAATTTTTTGTTTGAGAAATCCGGCAGTAAGGAGAGGTCTTGTGACTATTTTATGGGCTTCTCTCACCTCAGGATGTTCTCTTTATTCTTCCTTCCTTTTGTTTCTGATAAATCCTTGGACATTACAGAGAAGTGAAGGGCTCCTAATCTCTTGCCCCACATACAGTTTTCTCCATCTCCTCATTTTCACCACCTTTGTGAAAGGGGGATCTCTTAGCAAAGTGGTATCTTTCCCTTCACACACTCTTTTCCTCTGCTGCATTGGGAGGGTTGGTATGTCTTGGTGGGCATTCTGGAACACCAGTCCTGGATAAAGGACTTTTTAGTTAACTTTGTTTAGGGAAAACTATTCCTTTATCAATTATTCTCCTGGGGGCTTATAATTCACATATCATAAGATCATGAGAGACCCCAAGAAGTTGAGGAATAAAGAAACCTCTTTAGTGCTGATAATTCAAGATTTCTTACATTGATAGAGCAATAAGATCATTTTCCCAGTAATTCCCAAGATCATCTACATCAGCCTCCACCATGGACAAACCAAGAAGCACTGCTCAGACTTTTGTAAGTCTTCCTGGCCTTCCCCTTACCTGAAGTTGCGTCTTCACGGGGAGCCACACCAGCCCTGTCAGTCAGTCTTGATGCCTTCTTGTCCCTGCTCCCAACATGGTCAGGTCAGGCAATGCCCCCTGCTTGCCACTGAAATCTCGTTGTAACTCCTGAGCTTGCAAACTGGGGAGCATGGCCAAGTGTAGCCTACGTGCCGCTTTGGTTTGACCTATATGGGGTTTAATGGGCACAGTTTGAGTCAGTAGTGGGATTTGGGAAACTTATTTATAAATCTAGATTTCTTGTTCCACAAGCCATGTGGGAAAAAAGAAACTGCTGGGAGGATCATGAGTTTCAAGAGAAAGAGGAAAGCATGCTTCTCAGCAGAGATGAAGAATAGGTGCTCATATTGAAGTGTCATCAAAGGAGTTTGTGCCGCGCCTGTCACACTGGGCCCTTCTACTCACTATTGGCATTTGAGTTTGTAGCTGATGTATGACGCTTCCCCTGCTCCCCCAGTGTCCCTACCATGGTCACGTTTTGACCTAGAATGTTCTTTGTAAGCACTCTCCAGCAGGTATCTCTGCCTCCAGAGTTCTCTTCTGCCTGGTTTCCTCTCTGTGGGCTGTAGCTCTGAAACCCAGAGATCAGTGTGCAAACCTGACAGCTCCTCATTGCTCAATGCTCTCATCCAGTTCCCAGCAGAGCACATCTATAGGATCCTCCCAGCTGACCCTGCTGGGAACTCACACTCCAGTTGCATCAGGGAAACTGCTGTTTAGGGAACTGGGGGAAGGGGACTCCCTCTTTCTTTGCAGATGCTGCTCTCTGCTAGTCCTTCCTTGCTTTCTCTCTCCCACTATAACCACTACCCTCTCTCTCCTTTGGGACCATTCAGTCTTTTCGAGAGTTTCTGTAGGCCTTTGCTGCACTTCTCACCTGGAATTTTAATTCCTCTCACAGTCACCACACTAGATTGGGAACAGGTAAATCCCCTTATCTTCTTTCCTTCCTCTCAGCCTCAATCTAGAGATAGTCTTGGATTCTGTAAATATTTGCTACATCTTCCACTTGTAGCTTTTATGACATGTTTGCTGTGCTGATATCTTCTGCTTTCTTCATGGAATGGATCAATCCTGGGTGGGGAACTGTAAATTTAATTGAGATATAATTGACATATAGCATTGGTTTCAGGTGCACTACATAATGATTTGTTATTTATATACTTTGACACAATGACCACTGCCGCCAGTCCAGTCCAGTTAATACTGGTCATCGTATGTGGTTACAGACAGTTTTCTTGTGATGAGAAATTTTGAGATCGTTCAGCAACTTTCAGATACATAATATATATTCTGTGCATTGCACCCATGACTGATTTATTTTATAACTGGAAGTTTGTATGATCCGAACCGCTCCATCTGTTTTGTAGTAGATACTGTGAGTACAGATTTTGTAGCAACAGAACATCTGTAAATGGATTCTTAATTCTTTCTCCTTTTAATTTCCCCTCCCCTTAAATTAGATATGATTTTTGCTCTTACATCTCTGTAATTGAACCCTCACCTTGGGAGCCTGAAGCAGCAGAATATCAAGAGAGAGTAGCCACTCAATTTTTAATTTAAATGTCAAGCACAAAACCTACCACCTTATGAAAAAGGGGGTCCTTGAATTCAGACGCAAAGCCTATTACCAGATACTTGGTTTCCCATCTTTTGTCTCCTGCTTATAGGTGTGCACTTGACTCCTATTAACTTTTAACAGGAATTTTGTACATGCCTTCAGGGAGAGTGTAACTTTTAATGGGAGCTTTAATGTTCTTCTTTTATTTGCTGTTTAATTTTAATGAATCTCACCCTGAGTATGTGTAAGAAAAAAATAAGAAGTGCTTGAAAAAAATGGAAAAAGAGGCTTGTCATTCCATATTTCACTTTTCTTCTATTCCAGAATAACTTGTCAGCTCTACTTTCATTTGTCTCCTTTGGTTGTCAATACAAAATCATTTTGACTGCTTATTTCCCATATCAGAAATTAAAATCAAATACTGACCTTAGGTAAAAATTCACTCATCCATTTCTGAATCTATATAATCCTTGTTCAAGTTGCTGGTGATAACAAGATCAATTTAGTGAATTTAACAGCATTTACGATGTTCTATCACTATTCTAAATTGTTTTGGTAATCTGTTTTCATATCATAGAACATCGTAAGACAGTAACTTAAAGCAACAAACATTTTTTGCTTCCATGCTTTGGGTCAGGAGGTTGGGCTGAGCTCAGCAAGGTAGTTCTTCTGCAGGTCTCACCTGGGATCAATTATCCAACCAAAGTCTTCTTTGGTGATTCTCTTGGAGTCATGGCTCTAAAATGGCCTCACTTATAAGTCTGACAGCTGGTACTGGCTGGTGGCTGGGCTTCTCATTCCCATCAGCCTAGTTTGGGCTTGCTTATATGGCTCCAGAGCTTTAAGGAGGCGGGTACAGACACTATATCACCTTAAGTCTGGGCTTCACTGGTGTTTCATTTTCTTGGTTAGAGCAAGTCACAAGGTCCATCAGACCAAAAGGTAGAGAGGACTAAACCCCACTTTTTACAGGGCTGTAGAGAATTTGTAGCCATTTTTAAATATACCACAGAATTTTTCTATCAATAATTAGCTCTAGCTCACTTAATTCCCTCAACCCTGTGAGGCAGGTTTCATTATTCTTCCATTCAGTGCATGAGGCACAAGAGAGAGGTTCAGTAACTTAAGCAAGGTCACACAGCTTGGGACACATCGATGTAAGAATGCTTTGAAAGCTGCTGCTCATTATTTATCAGTCTTGTTGCCACTGCTGGGATCTGCCTATGTTCCCCATGAGCCTTGGGGACAAAGGCTCACTCACATTGCCCAGTGGCTGCCGTGCGCTGTCAGCTTCATCTATGCTGCACCACTGAACCAGGACAACTGGTTTGCAGGGAAGGTATTATTCCCAATCTCTACACAAGGAAACTGATGCTTGTGGAAATGAATACGAATCATTCAAGAGAAAGCATAATCACTATATGTAAATAGTGATCTATGTAAATCACAAATGTCTCAGTGCATTTTTTTTTTGCTATCTTGGTTATAGCCAGAAAAAAAGGATTTTTTATTAATTGTATGCTGATTTTGATACCAGAATTCCTGGTCTCAATTTCCCTTAGCCTATAATAGGAACAAAGTTTGAAAAGAGGGGAAAGTAGCTTGATTAATTTGTTGACAAATGAGGACAGCAGACCAGAGTCTGAAAGACTGGCTTCCTGCTCACTTGCAGAGGACTGGGGTATGTAACTAGAGTTATAAGAAAATGAGAAAAGGTCGTGGGCAAGGGTCAGCATACTTGCAACATAAGCCCCTGGTAATTTGTTGACACTGGCTTGTTTGTGTCACCACCTGTCAGATAAATCTGACATTATCTTTGCAAGATTCCATCCTTGGTTTTGTTTTGAAGTGAGGTTTTTTTTTGTTGCCCTCCGAGTGCAAGGAAAAGAAAAATAGGAAGTTAGTAAAAACCTGTAAGTCGGTGTTTGTTAAACTTGGTGGGGGGGAGTAGGGGGCTGGGCGGAGGGAAGGCAGGGAGGAATGTGTTTCATTGCTGTGTCAATTTGTTTAGGGCAGTCCCACAGTTCAGAAAAGTAGCTGGAATAATAAACATGTTTTTCAGATGTCCAGTGGAGTCCCAGAATAGAAGCAAGATGAATATTCCATTCCGCATTGGAAACGCCAAAGGAGATGATGCTTTAGAGAAAAGGTTTCTCGATAAAGCTCTTGAACTCAATATGATTTCCTTGAAAGGGCATAGGTGAGTATAACTCCAAGGTGGAGAATGGATTTCGGTTTTCATATTCAGAATGAAAACAGATCTGGGAGTCTCTCTGCTTTGGAGTAGCAGTTATTAGAACTCGGTAGGAAAAATCAGTTGCTGCACGGATGCTCCTTCCTCCTCTTGCCTATATAACCCTTAGCGTGATGCTTGGGCTGAGAGTGTAATGGAGCCACAGCTTCCAGGGACTCTGGCTAAATTACCTGGGAAATCGCAAACTACACACAGAAGTTGGCATCCCATCTGTGATGAGGCTGGTATAGCCCTGTTGTGGTGCCATAGATCTCTGCTGCTCTACCCGAGCAGCAGACAGAGGACTTAATCCTGCATGCTCTATGAAAAATACATGTCCTCACACAAGAGAGTAGGAGCAGCCACATCCCTACCCCGCAGGAGCTGCTGGTTCCCTGCGTGGCCAATTCATGCGTAATTTGGCGAACAAAATCAGCCACTTCATTTAATTTAATTAGTTTTTTCTCCCCATATCTTGTTTGTTTTCTTTTCTTTGTCTAGTTGAATAGTTGAATTAACCTGAGTTATGTTGTGAGCATGGTGGACCCTCAGTGCAACAGAGAGAATTTTCTAATGATTGGGATTGTCTGCAGCTCCTGGTCACCTATATGGGCTTCCAAGTGGGAGGTTGGGCATGTGGCCTCAGGTGCTGTGACTCTGGGGGATTGGGTGACTGACTGGGGAGAGGATCTTCTTGATACTAAATTAGATGTCTCTGTTTTTACCTGGCTTTGTCTTTGGCTATCCTAGGTCCGTGGGAGGCATCCGGGCTTCTCTGTATAATGCTGTCACCATTGAAGATGTTCAGAAGCTGGCAGCCTTCATGAAGAACTTTTTGGAGATGCATCAGCTATGAACCCAGCCTTATCACTATTTTGTCCATCTTTGACCCTTGCACAAAATTTAAAGTAACTTGGGACCGACTACAAAAACTTACCAGACACGGTTTCTATCTTGAGTGGAAATGCTTATTCTAGATTGTTCTTCTTTTTAAAATAGCAACAGCAGAACAGCCACAGTTTTACAAAGCTGTGGGACTTAATGGCCACCTTCATGCTGACTTGAATTGGGAGCATTTTAAAAAAAGTCTTCCTTTAGCTTTTCTAACAAATATCTTTGCTGCTACCTTTTCTAACTGGTATTAGTATTCAGACATGCTTTCTGAACTTCATTATGCAAACTTTGGTTAATTTCTGGAGTCATGAACATGTAGATTGGAGGGTAGGTGGGGGCTCCTGCTTTAGGTGCTGAATTTTTTTGTCCTTTCTAAAATGACAACATTGTCACATTGTTAATTCAAGTCCACACTGATCATATGTGTTTAGGATTTCCAGGCTAAAGGCAAACTGTAGATCTTGATATGTA
The DNA here is from genome assembly GCA_004024945.1 of Uropsilus gracilis. Classification (NCBI taxonomy): domain Eukaryota; kingdom Metazoa; phylum Chordata; class Mammalia; order Eulipotyphla; family Talpidae; genus Uropsilus; species Uropsilus gracilis. Next base: position 23,338 of record PVHY01019056.1, read on the forward strand.
TTCTCATAAAGCAAAATGGTCTATGTTTCTATCGCAGGTCTATTTTTAATACTGTGTAGTTTATATCTCTATGCATTTATATTTCTAATATGGCTCTCAGTGATATATGTAGGAACTTTGAGAATTTATAGAGTCCTTGTTATACTTACGGTAGTTATGTCCTTTCTTCCCCTCTCTATTTAGTGGCTTCACAAGATTTAGAAATCCTCCATTTCACTTTACTTTCCTTGAAGTGGGTAGACGAGAAGGCTGGTTGCTTAGTTGGTTCTTTATTTTGAGTTATGCTGCTAAACTGAACATCTCTGTTAAACTCCGGATCCTTTGTCCACATGACTGGTCTCTTCATACTGTTTGATCAGTAATGCTGTGAGTTCCAGAAGATATTTGCTGAAGAATCTTTCCCCTGTTTATCCATTGTCAGTATTTTATGTTGAATATGTGAAATACATTAAATTCTAAAAACATCTATATCTTTGTCAATGAATTCCCTAATGTCCTTTTCAGACATTCTTACTTGAACTTTAAAATGGAAGATTTCAGTCTAAAAATAGCACCTGACAGGAATAATTCAGTTCAACCAAAGTTGTGTCAGACCTGAGTCCTCTGCATCCATTTATAAGGTGATTCAGTGCCCTGTGGTTCATCTCCCATTGCTTTTGGAAAGCACATTATCAATAAACCACCTACCAAACAAGGCTCATGGTATAAAATTCTACGAGCTTTGTCCTACTGAGGTGGGGGGACGTTTTTGAGCTAGCTTCATGCTTCATCAGATGTGTAGTAAAGAGTGTCCCGGCCTTTCCAACCAGCTCTGCACTACTCCATTGAGCTGGTTGTGTTCCCCTAGTGAGGTGAAACCTCCCCAGTCTTGGTTCTCTTATCTGTAAGAGGAAGGATCGAAGTAACTGCATTTATTTCAGGGATGCTTCAGAGTTTAAAACCTCCATGCAGGAGGTGAATAGTAAATATAAGCAATGAATAAATAGCCAAACAAAGTAGTTTGCATACAGCAGTGCTCAGACTCAGTATTAGCCATCCTTCCTTCCTTGCCTTTTATAAAATGACTGCAAGTCCCTGTGATATAAAGTTCAAGTGATTGAGTCAGCCCACAATCTTTACTTCTATTCCTGTTGCTATGCTAGTTCTGCTTTCACCAAGGTGCTGTTTCTCTCCCCTCCCAGTCCTGTCAACACCAGCAGTTGGACTATTCCTTTTGCTCTCCAGACTTCTCACCCAGTCATCACAGCTTGGTAGCACTGGCCTGGTTTATAGTTCTTAGGATGTGACATATATTCATATTAGTCTTGAGTTATTGCTCCACTTGGCAAGTCCAACTCCTTCAAGATACACATAATCTCCTAACCCTGTTTGAAAAATTCCCTTTTTCTTTATTTTTAGAAGGATGAAATCTCATTCCATCACAGCTCTTCCATTCTGGTCTTTACTGTATGGATGAGTCAGCTCCCCTGCCTTGCCCACTAGATCAGTGTGAAGGAAACCTGTTCCTTCCTCTCCAGCACCAGGCCTCTTGCATCGTCATTAGGCTATGTCCAGTGACCATATCCTAAGGAAAGATCTTACTCTGTGACATGTTGGTCTTTCTGAGTTTTGCACCTGAGCCTGGTGGAAAGGAAAAAGTAAGATCTCACATACATGAATTTCCTTATTTTTCATTTTTAGAAGTTTAGTATACATCCCAATTTCATTTTGCATTACATTTTATACCAGAGTCAATTTGACTCTGATTGAATGAGGAAATTAAATATTTTGGTGGGTCCTGGACTCTTCTTTAAAGTCTGGCAGTTTTTGGAAAATGATAAGTGTATTTGTACTGGCCATAGGGACATTCTGAAGTTCAGTTTGCTGAAAGACCCATCATCTTTGATGGTCTCAGGTGAAAGAACTGATGGTAACTGCTGACGTGGTGGGGAGGAGTGGAAAGGTTGAGATAAAGATACAGGCCCCAAGGGCGCCAGGCAGACAGGTATTCCCTTCAAGACTAAAATCCAAGTAGACATATCTTGGGCCTTTGGGAATCTGCATGTGTGTGGAGGGGGGAGAGGAAGAGGGGTTGCGGAGAGGTGGCATGGGTGGGTGGTGACATGTTCCTTGACATTCTCCAAGTTGTACTTCTTCCCCTAAGCTGAATTTGGAGTTTTCTGCCTCAAAGATCTTGGCAACACATAATTACTCTAATGCTACCCAAGTGAGAAAAACCAAACTTGTTCCTATTTCCTTAAGTTTACCTCCACACACTGCTTCATCTACACTGCAGTCTCTTCTTTGTCTGCACAAGAAAGAAAATTGTGTTCTGTCCTTAACTTTTCATTCCTCTGCTAGTTCGTGTTTATCTAAATATCCAGTGCCGTCTCATCACAGTTTAGCTGATGTTGGGAGTTTTGGCAAGACTTTGGGAGAGCTAAATGATAGAACAAATAATTATTTCCTGTCTCCCCCTTTTAGAGAGATGAAGGAGCCACTAAGACCAGTTTAATGGACAAGACCTATTGACAGATTAGATGGCCAGTTCTGCCGAAGGCCTTAGCAAGTCTGGCCTTGTATCACACCATGATTAATGTTTTTTGAATCATGTTCTTTGTAAGGAAAATAAAATGAGGAAGAATTTTCTCACATTTGATCAGAATGAACATAATTAAAAAGTGAAATGCTACTGGGTCTGCAAAGAAATCAATCACTTTAATTGGAAAGAAGATTTCTTTGCTTCTGTTAGTAATTGGGCTCTTGGTAATTTAAAATTGGAATTCATGACAGCTTGTGATAAATTGGCTCCTTTTGGGCTAAAGAAGGTAAGAAGTTCTAATTACCCCTGGATTATTCCAGAGTGGATGGAAAGGCTTGATCAAAGAGATATTGGGAGAGAGATAGAAAAGCTAGCAGTGAGCAAAGATTTATTGAATTTCTTTTAAGGAGCTAAAGAATAAATAGTTCATTTGATGTGACAAACACAGGAGCTTATGGTATTTGAAATCCTGGAGATGTAAATTGGATTTTATAAGAAAATAAGGAACTGAGCAGATTTGAGAAAGTTTATGTATTGGAAAGTTCTATAGTTAGGTTATAAAATTAGTTTGCTGACTTGGTAGTACCAGAGAATATTGACAAACCTGGATTTCACTAGGGAAAAATATGGGATGTTTACTTTCAATGTTTAAATATATAGGTAATCTGCACTAAATGCAAGAAACTCCAAAACATTTTATTCAAATGAAAATATTAATAGAGAGATAGGATCCTAATTAGTAATCTCCTGACCCTGTCACCATTGGTACCCAACCATGTTTTTATAAATTTATTGCCTAAAAGATACTTGTAGAATAAACTGGATTTTAGGTTGATAAGCTAAGTTATAAATTTAATTCCAGTTGGGTGTGCTCATTTTATATGTCTATAGATACATAAGTATCATTTCAAACTTACAGAAAAAAAAAGCAAGATTGGTACAAAAGAATTCTTGTCTATATTTTACCTAGATTTGCTAGTGATTATATTTAGCTATTTGTTTGGCATTTACTCTCCACATAAACATACTTCTCCCCCTAAAGCATTTCTGGGTAAGATGGAAAGAGTGAATCCTTTACCTTTAGGGGGAGTTTATTTCCTAAGAACAACCGTTGCTCACATAACCACAGCACAGTGATCTAAATCAGAAATCAAACATGAAATCAATACTGTTGACTTAGTACCATAGTGCCCCTTTTACTTCAGAATATCCTTTAGAGCTTTATTTTTTCAGTCCAGGAACCAGCCCATAATCATGCATCATCCAATAAATCTTTGTCTCTAAGTCTGAATATGAAATAGTTCTTCAACATTTTTGTTCTTTGCATGCCCTGATGTTTGTAGATTACAGGGTGGATATTGTATGGAAAGACCCGTTTCTCATGTGACTTCAGGCAATGTACTTTTGGCAGTGGCATCACAGAAGTGACCTTGTGTCTCCAAGCTGCCTCCCAAGAGGAGACACCCACTGTTGTCTGTTTCATTGGTACTGTGGTTAAAGTGGTGTCCGTGAAGTTTCTCTGTGGTCAAGTTATTATTTGTCCCTTTGTAGTTAGTAATTTGTGAATTGATATTTCTAGATTCTAGAAGCAGTGTGTTCTTCATTATCAAACATTTGAATTGCAAATCCATTCCATATAAAAGATCATACAAGTGGGTTATTTTGAAAAGGTGAAGTGATTTACTGCTTATTTTCCACCAGTATTTTTACAACCTGCTCTTCCCCTCCTGCCCAGGGGAAAGAATAAAAACAGACGTGTGCACATATAAAAGTGTGCACAAAGGAGGTAAAAAGCCAGGAACCCTGAGACCAGCAGATACTCTTTGAGCATGTGAACAGGCAAGCAGGCCTGCCTTTTGGTGACCCATAAAGTAAGCAAAGAATACCTTGATCAGGATATAGGGGCCGGTAGATAGAATTTTTCTTCCCCATCCAATTAAGTTTGTTTATCCCTCAATGGCTTTAGAAGAACGGTTCTTTGATAACACAGACCTTTAATCTAACAACCAGAGTATGAACCACACAACCTGGTTATAGTTTGAAAGATCACCTAATGACCTAAAGTTCATGTTGCTTCTGATAACCCTAGTCCAGCAATGTAGAGTTCAAGAGGAAAATAAAATCTTGGTTTCTGTCTAACCAGGTCAAGTGCCGAAGGCATCTTAGATGCCCCAGAAGTGAAATTAGAGGTTGAAATGTAAAGAGGTCATTTTAGGTAGGGAAAAA
>PVHY01019057.1:0-28075 GCA_004024945.1 Uropsilus gracilis
TTTTTTTTTTTTTTTTTTTTTTTTTTTTTTCTTTTTCCTATCTGTACCTCTGGTCCTAGAATAGAACTGCTTAAGGAAGGTTTTTGAAAACTTAGGGTAAAAAATACTGAGGTTCCAATAGGGGAATATTTAATCCAACACCACATAGTAAGTTTTGATTCCTTGTCCAGTGTTCTCATTACTGTTCCCACTTGCCTCTCTTCGAGGCTAACATCACTCACAGACAAATCACAAATAATAAATCACCTTTTACTAGTCACTTATTTTCTTTGACAATCTCAGAGTGAAGATTAACCCAGTGCCGATTGCTTTCAATAATCCTTCTGTGTCTTTCCTTACCTCTTCACTGTATCACTTTGCAGCCCTTCCCATTGGGTTGATGCCACAATTTGATTTGACCAATGGGAAGTGACAAATGAGGCATGGAAACTCCACTGCTTTCACTCATGAGCTAGAACCCTGTGCCTGCCATGTGAGTAAGCCCTGGTCAGCCTATAGGCCTTCCATTCCCACCAAATTCAGCGTTTCAATTCAGATTAACAAGCTTGATTACACTCCACTTTACTTCTTCCACAGCAAAATATCATAAACAAAGATTGTTGGATAAAGGACTAAAGCCAGACACAGAAGTTATAATTAGATCTCCAATGTGCAGTGTCACCTGAGTTTCAGGCCCATATTTCCAATCATTTAGCAAGTATCACAACTGTAATGACTTTTCATTTCTCAAATCCAAGTCAAATAGTATCTCTAAAACCAAGCACCTTGGGTTTTTGTTTTTGTTTTTGTTTTTTGAGACAAAGTCTCGCTATTTTTGCCTGTAGAACCCCAGGCTCTCGTTGCCTGGGGTACCACGGACTCAAGCAATCCCCAGCCTCAGCTTCCCAGGTAGCTGGGATTACAGCCAAGCACCTTGGTTTTATTATTGCTTTTTTTTTTTCATTCTTCACTTATTTCTTGGAATATATGGTGATGTAAAAACCATGGTTCAAATCCTAACTCAGTCACTAAATGGCTATTGCAACATTCCTAAGCCAAAAAATAAAAAACAGAATTTACAGCAAAGAAATACAAATGTCTTTGACCTGAACTTCCCTACAATTAATTTGCTACCTAAAAATAGTTTCCGCTAACAAAAAGAAAAGTGTTAGTCTAACCAGCATCTCTGGAGAAACAGCCAGTGCAACTTCACGGAGACAGTTCCTAAAAATGTATCTGCAAGTTGCAGGATGTGGCTTTTTCGGATGTGACATGCCACCGGAAAAGCACCAAGACTCGTTGTGTTTCTGCAACTTATTATACCATTTAATTAGAATTTGTCTGTCAAAGAAGCAGCTTAAGCAGCAGTTATCAAAAGGGCATAAATATCTTGGCATCAACCCTTCTGCCCCAGAATTTAAATAGAACTAAAAAAAAAAGAAAGAAAGAAAAGGAAGGCACAGGAAAATGCCAGCATACTATAGCAACCTTATCATATGAACTAGTGGGATGGGCAAGCAGGTTCCATACTTATAGACCAGTCCCAAATAGAAGCATACTGGTGGGTGTCTGTCTGGAGAACTTTACAAAGGCAATACATTTAGTATTTTATTCCACTGGCCTCTACTGTCCTTTAAAATTCATGTTTTATTATATTCTAATTTGCTCTATCTTCTCTGGTCAACAAAATTGATTGATGAGCAATAACGTTATCCTTTGCCTATAATGACAATTTTTGCTTTTGGTAGCTATAGCACTAAAAAGTAACTATTGCACATCATTTATTGATGTTGCTGTTGCTTAAAGGAGTAAGGGGATTTACTTTGTCCTACAGTATGTCACTGTAGGGACTGTCTAACAACATTTGGGTTTTAATAACCTTGCAAAAGCAGCTACTTTACAGGATTTACAGAACTGTACCCTAAAGACCAAGCTTAAATAAGAAGACTGGGACATTCTAGGCAGTAAGTGACCAAGACCTTAATCCTTCATACAACAAATTCCAAGACAAAACAATCCATTAGGATATCTTCAGAAGTTCCAACCAAGACCATAGCAGGACAAGTAGATAAGACTGGTGATAAAACTTCCTAGGGAGAGGTCAGCCTAGCACATCGGTCCCAGCAGTTAGATCCAAAGCTGGCCATGCCTTCCTTCCTATACACAGCCACACAGTGATTTGTACCACAAAGACAGAGTTGGATATGGACTTCAAAGTCCAAACTACTTATTAGCTGGCCCTTTTCAGTTAACACGTGTTGACCTACACTTTAGGGTATGGTGACTAATACTATGAGAGAGCGAAGAAGCTGTAACTTTATAGGTCAATCTTGGAATACCACATGGCACACTATCAAGGCCATCATTATAGTATCTAAAGTTATATGCAGGAGGGGTGAGAGAGCTAAGGCTCAAATCCATGTTCCTGTGATTCTAAGTCTGTAAACCAAAAGGATATAAACTACCATTCAGCAGGAAAGGACTGAGTCCAAGTGATCACTACTAAGCTAAGCTTGCAAATAAGGGAATCATCCTTTGTGAATGATTTGTTCTTTGGAAGTCTTTGAACAACTTTCTACCTTTCTAGTCAAGACAGACTCTTTATTGGGAGATGGTTGTGGAAGTCATATAATTTCAAAGATTTCACAGTGATTTTGATAATTTTTCTAAGAGAAGCCACAACCAAAATGGTGGGTCAGTTACTAATTTGTCTTTCAACTCCAAATTTACCCTTCAAAACCTGATTGGTGATGACAAGAAGTATTCTTCAAGCATTTCTCCTTTGCGGTGAGTGCTATGGAAGGTTTGTCAGTAGAGAGCACTGGTTGAACACTGGAGGCAGTAGGGGCTTCTTCTGATTGGCTTGTTCTGTTTTGTTTTCTTTAGCCACCTCTGCACATTCTGTCAGGTGCATATGGATGGGGTCAGCCAATGTCACTCTGCCCTAGAGACATATGAAAGCATGTGGCTCCCCAATGGCCTGTGGTTACCTTGCTACAGCTTCCTCATTGCAAATACTGCATGTCCCTGCCTAGAATGATACCATCCCAACTCTCTCTGAACTCCTAACTTTCAGCCTAAGTTCACTAGCACCCTAGAAGGTGTTTCTGGGTACCCATTTATCAACGACTCCTCCTGGTTCCTACCAAGAAAATTCTCTATTGTCCAGGGAGATGCAGCCAGGCCTTCTTCAGTGAAGTCTGTACCTGCAATTCCATGGGTACCATTCAGAGTTCTTTTTCTATCCTCATACATCTTCCCTCAGCAGGCTTAAACTTTCCCAGTGTTCAATCATTGACTATAGTGATTTAATGCACACTATTCCAGAAGGAAAGTCAACTAGTGCTACTGCCATTGCTCTCATAAAATGCATCTAAGAGTGTTTCTTGTTTGCTTCTTTGACTATCCCTCAGAATGTGGTGATACATGCTATCAAAAACTATTTGTGGTTGAATGAAATGAATGAACTCCACCATGAGGCTTCAGAAATAAAATGCAAAGGGAGATTAAATGGGAATCTAGTAAACAGAGGCTTGTCTGACACAAAAACTCAGGGATTGTATTGACACCAAATACACTCTACATGACATTGCAAGCATATTTCTAAAATGCAGTACTTTTCTACATTTTTAAAAGCTGCACCTGTCCATATTGAAATATCAGCTTCAATTCTCTTCAAATTCTACTTCTCATGCCACCATAGCAACCTATATCCCATAATAAACAAGCAGCACTTTTATTAAGAGAATTCTGAAAAGGAGACTTTTGGTATTTTTCTTTAATATTCTTATTTTCCATTATGAAAATCTGGTTTTTCTTAATGTTTCCCCTTGAGATTTCAGTCACCTGAGTTCTACGTGCTCCCAGCAGGCCAATTTTTTGGTGCAGGAATCTTCAACTTTAGTCTCGTTTAGCCCAGCTTCCCCCATTGTCCAACAATCACACATTAAAAGTCTCAATGACAATAGTGTTGCCTAACAAATATGGCAAAGTGAGAAATGCACTTACATGTGCTAATTAAAGTTCCCACAGGCTATTCTCCTCAGAGCCTCCTTCCAGGTTTCCAGTGAAGAAGATGATGTCAAGGGATGCCAAGCAGATGCCTATGCCAAGCCCAGAAGAGCCATCAGCCAAGCAGCCACAGTATCGTGTGCATTAAGATCCCACATTACTAACAAGTATTTTGTTGTTGACCCTGAAAACAAAGAAAAATAATAATAGTTGGACTCATCCTAGATTCTAGGCACTGTATTTGTTTGTATTTTATATGACTATATCTAATCTTCACAATATCTCTTCAAAATAGGTACTAATGTTTGCCTCTTACAAGTAGACACATACAAAAAGAAAAGTAGGCATACAAAGGCTCAGTGAGATGAAAGAATTCTCCTGATGAGAGACAAATTTAGACATTCTTAAAGGCTCATTTTCACCCCCATTTCTGGTAACTTAACGCAGCAAGGTCAGCAGGACTGAGTTTCTCAACTGAAGGACAGCTCTGTACCAGCCTACTTCCTGGGCTCCCATGCCTCCTCCTTCCTAATAAGCACCAAGAAGCAGCCTTTGCCATGTAGTTGCACAGACATTCTCTCTCCTCAAAACCTACCAATAGCAGTAGCCTCTTCTGGAACTCTGGCCATGGGGTTGCAGACCTCTAGATCTGATCCAGGCTGCAGGTGTATGGGAGTGGAGATTGTTTGCACTCTACTTCTCTGTGTATGACTCCCCCTCCAATAATCTCTATTTCATTTCTGTTTCATGTGGTGCTAATAGTGTGTTTCTCTACTTTCTCTACATGATATTTCTAAGATGTCAGGATTGGAATACTTTTCTAACCTTTGAATTCAATCCTACTTTCATAATGCTGTGTGTGTGTGTGTGTGTGCGTGTGTGTGTGTAACACTCAGAGACTATTATCAGGGTTATCCCTACCACTTATACATCTTGGCTTTAGATAAGGAAAACAATGACACCTTAAACCTTAACCATTTCCACTCAGCCATGGTTGAACTGGCGATAATGGACTGGCTGGAAGGTGATAACTGAAACCAAAGTTTTCAGTGCTGCCTCAATGATTCTTACCCTGCATTTTTCCTAATGGCATTCTGCAGGCCATTCCCCAGAAGATAGTTTTTGTCGATTCTTTCAATCAATAAAATCGAATTTCTTAAATGGGCAAAATATTTAGATAGATGTTTCATAAAGTAAGAAATATATGAGTAGTCAATAAGCATAAATAAAAGTGTTCAGCATCACTATTTATTAGGGAAATAAAGCTTAAATCTAAATTGAGATACCACTAGACACCCTCCAGAAGGGCTAAAATTATAAAATCTGAAAAGATCAAATGTCAAAACAGGCAGTTTCTGGTAAAGGTGAAGTCTTGACAACCCTGTGACTCAAAAATTCCTTTTTTTTTTTCTGTATTAAGCCAAGAGAAATGAAAACCTAAGTCCACAACAAGATGTGCACAGGAATAGTTAAAGCAATTATGTTCATAATCAGCAAAGTCTAGAAACATCCCAGGGGTCCACTGACAGGAGAATGCATAAAGAATAGTGGCCTCTCCATCCAATGGAATACTACTTACATATCGATAAAAAAGAACAAATTAATGATACAACAACAGGAGTAAATATCACAGGCATTTTGCTATGCAAAAGAGCCAGACACTAAGAGCCATTTGATCCCTTTTACATGAAATTTCAGAACAAATATGGCATCAGAAGTGTGAGTAGTGGCAGCTCTGAGGGATTATTGACTTGGAGAGGGGCAGAAGGAGATCTCTTTAGGATGGCCAGTGTGTTCCATCTTGTCCTGGATCATGCTCAAGTAAAGTATACATTTGTGATATTTTATCAGATTGGACACTAATATAACATACTAATAAACACACAGGTTATGGGAAGAATTTTGAAGAACAGATGAAGAGGGAAAGCTTACACATGATAAAGATGAGCTGGAAGTCCAAACCTGCAATGCTCATACTCCCCACACATACACCATACTTCCACACAACAGAAAGTCGGGCTTTCTCATCACATGCAGTCAGGCAAGTGGCAAGACAAGCTTTTTCCCTAATGGAGTCCAGAGTCCCTGCTTAGCAGGCTGTGTGGAATTTGGGGTGTTCATTTGGGCAGTGAATCATAGCTCATGGGGATGAGAGTCCTTCAGCAGTTCAGGATTTAAATAATGGTGTGTCAACATCTGCCTCCAATGACTCAGATTTAATCTTAACAGTGACCTTGTAAGCTTGCAGGATTATTAGAGCCAGCCACACAGACACAAAGAATATTAAAGTTGTTTGTCAAAAACCTCTCTGCTTCTGTCAAGAAAAACTTCCAAAACAGAGGAACACACATGCTCAAAACAGAAGAATCTCCAACTGGAAATGGAAGGAATAAGATGCTTATTTTGCCAAGAATGAGTCTTTGGAAAAAGTAAACTTCTGGTGTTTGCAGCTTAAGGAAGCTGATATTTTTCATGCCATTCAAGGAGCCACAGTATTGCGAAACTTTAATATTAAAATTTTATGCCTCTCAAATACTCTCTTATCTTCTCTACCTTGTGCTGAAGTCAAAAATCTTGAATAACTGCTCTCATCACATTAGGCTTGGTGGCCAGGAATGAGATTTCTTATCCTGCCTCCACCATTGTCAGTGCAAATCTGGGACAATTCACAGAAGCTACTATAGCCTCAGTTTCCCCACATGTAAAATGGAGATAAGTACTATAGGATTAATAATAATAATAGATAATATAAAGGTTAGAGAGACATCTGGCACATGTAGTAGGGACTGAATATCATGAGCTGAGCTCACATCCTCTGAAGTCTTCACACTACACACCCATCTCTCTTCCCATCCTGATAGCAACTCCCAGACCCCAGCCTCACCACCGCTGGAAACTGGCCCCATCAGTTGACCAGCAGGTGTCCTACAGAACCTCAGAAAGTTCTGTGATTTCCAACTTGAGCCTGACAGTGTACAAAGCACTGGGCACACCCAAGATGTTTTTAAATGGATTGGCTCATTGTAATCGCCCCACTTCTCTGAGAAGCCGTCTAAGGCCCTGCAATTGGTAAGAAAGCAGCTAAAGTTCTAAGGGCCATGTGAACACATAAAGAAGAGATGACTGAGAGGAGACCACCTGACACACACCAGGCCACCTGAATTGAAAAGTCTGTGCTTTTCTCAATTCAACACAAGGAGAAAGACCTTGGAGGAAACAAATACAAACCTGGAAGAGGAACAAGGAACTATTTAGATTTCTATGGTGGAGTTACCAACTACCCCCAAAACTGAGTGTCTTTACACAATCATTTTTTTTTTTTTCAAAATTTGATGGGCTGGGAATTGGGGTGTTCAGGAAGCTGAAGCTGAAAAATTCAGTTTCAAGATGGCTTCTCACTCAACATCTTAGTCGCCTTTTTTCTCCTTGGCCTTTCTTCCTCTCTACAGGGCACATAACCAGGTAGTCTCATGATGGCAACACTTCTTAAAGGGCAGCCGCTCTAAGAAGCAGGAGGTAGAAACTGCAGGTTGAACAAGGCCTGACCCCAGCAGTGACACTGTCACCCTGCCATATTCCGCTGGTGACAGCTATCATGGAGTCAATCTAGAGTCAAGAACATGGAGAAAGAGATAGCATTTCAGGAAAGGGGAGTGATATGGTCACACTGAAGAGACATGTGGGATGGGAAATGTCATTGGTCCGTATTTGGAAAATATCACCTGCTACATGTTCCCTAAGCACTCTATGTTAGCAGATGTGAAAACCAAGGTCTTCATAACTATGAAACCAGGAGCAGCAATAGTTCAGTGACTTACTGATTGTAAAATATCCTTTTATGAGAAATGTATCATTAAATGCTCATAAAACCCTGTGAGATCAGCATTGCTTACAGGGGAAGAGGTTTGTCTAAAGACTTACAGCCAGAATCATCTTTGGGGTTCTCAGACCTGCTCTGACTTGTATGATGGGATCACAGGAGGTAAGCATGAGCCTGATGTATTAGGGACATTTTGTTACTATTTGTTTGGGAAGAGCTATGAGTGTCAACATCCTGGATATAGAGGTTAGTTTACTATACCATAGATACTGAAGACAAATAATGTTAATGCTTCTTCCTAGTTAATAAAATACCAGAAATACTGGCAAAATACTTCTTATGAAATAAAATACCAGATATGTACCAGCAGGCATAAGGCTCAGGTTTCTATGCAAGAACTGAAAAGCCCCTGGGAATATAACAAGCCACTGAAATGAATGAGAGCAGGAATCCCACCATGCCTGGGATTCCCTGTTCCCTGGCTGGCCTTTGGTTTTTCAACCACACAGCCTTGAAAGACCACATTAAATCTGCTTCCCACACCACACACTGATCCCTTGAGTTTTCTTGGTAATAAGGATGAATGACAGCAAAGACAAAAGACATTTAGTCGAGCTCCGTTTTTCCCGTTGGAAGGTATCCTTCTCAAGGTTGAAAAAGGAAATATACATTCTCCTTGTTTAACACACACATCCGTAATTACTCTAATGCATAAGTATGCATTTATCTAACTCATGGTTGAACATATTCATGAAACTTAAACCAACGAGGCAAGATATCCAAGTGGGCTAAACGACTGAGCATCCTTCACACTATGCCATTACATTTTTATTATATGAAACTTTATGAACTTTGTTTGACATCTCTTCCACCAGGTTATTATCTGCCCCACATCAAGACTAGGATACTATTTCTTTTGTTCACCCTTGTATTCCCAGTGCCCAGTACAGTCACCACCAGATACAGGCACTCAATGAATTTCACTGAACAAATAAATGAAGGGATGAAACTTCTCAACACTCTCCTGGATGGATATGAACTAGATCTGTCTTGTTCATCTTTATAACCCAGTTGGTGATCAGTAGATGTTCTATGTTTGATGAATAAATGAGGAAGTGGGGGGGGAGGAAATAAGAACAGGACTTGGAGGAGAAATGAGCATTGCTCTCACGTGTGCAGCAGGAATGCTTAGCTGAAGTCATTGTTCCTGCCCTTGACTTTCCGAGGTCTTGAGAAGCCCACCAGCCACCAGCCTTCAGTGACTATTTGTTACCCTGAGTGAAATTATGATCACAGCAACTGAAAAATATCATTACAGGAGAGTTTAGTCTCATTTGCAAAATTTCTCAGCAAGGACAAATCTAACCAATAAAACAATTAGAATCAGAAGTTTGTGAGTTTCAAATAAAATGTGGCTTTAAGAAAAAGTCACAGAGCAATCTGGATGCTATTTAGACTTTAATAACTACATCTCTGCCTCTCTGTCCCTCCCAGGGTTTCATCTCAATTCTCTCCCTCTCCTCAGCCCTCCTCCCCACCCTCCCCCATAAGTCTAATAGTATCTGGATTTTTTTTTTTCTCACACAAAATTCATCCTGGAGCTGTCTGTCCTGACCACTTCCGTGGGATCGCTGCAGCTCATTCATATCACTTGCCTCTCACCTTTGCTAGCTGCCTCCTGAGGGAAGATGCAGTGATCCAGCTAAGTCTTTGCTTTGCTCAGTGCAGGGAAAGGGCATCCTGTGCAACAGAGCCTTTAAAAGAGAGCCACTGTCCCCCTGAGAACCTCCCCAATGCCTGAGAAAGTCGGTGCTGACCTAACTCTTAGTTGCTCCCTCCCTGTATAGAGATCCAGCCACAGGGCCAGCACACAATGGGTGGCAGCTCAGTATGGACAGACAGGACAGAGAGGCAGATCGGTGTGGAGAGGTCTGTGTGAGGCAGCCCAGTGGAAGACACTACCCCAACCTGGAGGGATTCATGTTGGCTTGTAACTTGAGGTACAGAATTCTGTCTTGGTGAGTACAGATTGTATCAACATGGTCATTCTCCAGGTCTCAGGGAGAGAAGGGTGGGCAGATCAGAGAAGCTGTGAGCTGCACTAAGTTAGACCAGGAGCCACTAGAGTTCTTACTGTCTCCCCATGAGACTGGGAGGCTTCCTGGGTAAAGGAGGTGCCCCTTGTAATCAGCTTAAGCAGGGACCCCTCAATGTCAGGAGGAGAGCAAGACCAGAATGGATCCAACTGACCTAGTGATTCACCCACAGTCACTGAGGCTGACTAGGTGGCAAGGTGTACAGAAAGTCCTAAACACACAAGGGAAAAGGTGGCCCAGATCCTTTTGCACAGGAATCCCAGGAGAACCCTGCAGAACCACCTAATTTGATGTCGGAAGATCAGGAGAGCTTCCTGAGGGATATGCATGTTCAGCTACCTGGCTTGGAAATTAGCACTGCCCCTCTATTAGAGAAGACCTTCTGGAGTAAGGAGTGGATCCAAACTGCACCCTGGAGCCAGGCCTTGTTTAACAAGCACATGCACCTCTCTCGATGAGTAACCACTGGGCCAATGACGGGACCCTGGTCACCAGGTCTGCTCCCAACTCTGCCAGCCATCAGGCCCTGGGCAAGTCACTTCAGCTCTAGGGACTCTTTACCCCCGTCTGTTCAACCTGAGCATTGTACAACATGGACCCTATGTTCCCTCCTGCCACAGAATCCAGCCAGCAGAAATCACCACCACTGCCACAGGGGCTGCCTTTTTCACAACTAAGTGCCCCCATGGTTGATCCAGAAAGGAAGTAGAAGGTTCTCACCTTCCCCTCCAAAACCAAGAGCATACCACCAGCAAGGCAAGGGGTGGTAAGGGAGAAGGGAATGGATATTTATGGATCTTTTATCATCTCTGGGGCTTTATTCACATGATGCCTCTTCTATTCTTTGACTGTAAAATAAATCCTGTAAAAGAGGCATGGCCACCCCCATTTTACAGACAAGGAAACTGAGATTCAGAGAAGCTAATGCCAATGTTTAAAACTATAATGCTGAATGGAACTTAGCACTTGCAGGCTCCAATTGGGGAATAACTACTCTATGCAGTTATGAGGCATAGCACAAAGCCCTAAAATGGGGTCAAGGGTGGCTCCAGATGAAACAGAGACCCTATGACCCTTAGTGGGGGCTGCAAAGGGTCATGCTGCTGTAGAAAACAGAATCTCAGGACAACAGACTATACCCACTGAAGGCCTTTCTACCCCACTCCTGACACCACACTGCTTGAATGAGCGTGATGAGGGTAGGGGTTGTGTCAATTTCCCTCCTAAGGAAACTTATGGAGGGATGCAGAAATATCTCTGGGACTGTTCTGTAAGGACACTGAGACTTTCTTCTTTTAATATCGCGGCCTCGTGGAGTGAAAAATGAAATTCCTTTCCCAGAAGATTCAGCTTCTTTCATTCCCTCATTGAGATTTCCATGGACTGCGCACTCCCCCCTCTCCTAACAGTAAAGACAGATGAAAGACTTGGGCGCTGTCCTGTGTCTGAAGAGCTACCTGCTAGATTGGCTTGTCAAATCTGGAAGGGAAGCAGAGAGGAAGACTGTGAGCCCTCAGGACAGCAGCCCAGCCGGGAATCCTCCTGCTTCCCCAGGGCCAGCACTCCATACACCTTTGTGGCTTCGACCAAATGTGTCTCCTTCAGAAAGTCACAGGAAGTAAGACATGTTCCTAAGGGGGGAGGTAGAGTATCTGCAGAATTTTAAAGGAGAAAATGACAAAATTAAGCCAACATGACAAGACCCTCGTATAAAAGGGCTCGGAGTTGATGGTTGGAGGCCAGTGTTAGAGGACTCCTTCAGGGGCAGGGGTGCCATGATTCCCCAGGGTATGTCCTCCTCCATAATCTAGGTCCAGGGGGGCACTGCTATCTGGCTCTTCCTTGAGCCATTCCCAGACTTGAACTAGGCTGACTAGTAGCTGAGCACCAAGGCGAAGGAGGGGGCTGGGTAGTGTCCTAACTCCCAGAAATGCTGGCGCAGAAAAGTCATCATCAGTGTGTCCTGAGACCAGCAGGAACTTTACAGGAGACGGCGGGCAGGAAGGTCCTCTGATCTGTCCGAGAGTTCCTGAAGAGAGCAGAGAGATCTCAGCAGAGGGAAAAAGGAGCTTTGGCAGAGGCCTAGAGTCTGAGGGACTCTGGGGAGCTGGCCAAGTGTTCACCTTTGAGGCAACTGCCTGGGAGAGGTCTTGAGGAAAGGGGGTGGGGCAGTGCAGGAACAGTGCAGGAAACAGTGTCAGTCTATTGCCAATGTCCTTGCATCCCTTTTACCATTTCTGCCCACTCTACTCCCTGTTTCTATGTGCTTTGTTCCCAACAGCATGCACACAGGGTAGCCAGCTACCCTGGAGCTGCTTCACTTACAGAAGTAACTGCTGCAAGTTGCTGGGAGTTAATGTGCCTGCATACCTCAGTATGATGTCGGTGGAGTAGAGCATGAAGGACCAGCTCCCTGACCTCAGTCAGAACTGAGTAAGAATGTACACTCCAGAGTCTAAAGAGGCCCCTTGTAGTCAATTTCCTGACACTCTATGGGATTTTGCCTGAAATCACACTTTTGCTTGGCTCTCTCCTTCCCCATCCACCTTCCTTTATTCCCTGGCACCCAACCTCAGATCAGGTATCTCTATGGAACCTACAGAACCCCAAAAAGAGGAGTCAGGAAGAATACAAGTCAGGCCACACCAGCAGCAGCTAAGTAAGATGTTCTCTTGCCCCTTAACTCGTCTCCCTCCTCTATACCCTAAAACCATGAAAGCTGTTCTTAATTAACAAGTTAGGGATAGTGAAAGGAGACAAGAAGTCCAGGAAGCAGGAATTGGCAAGGCAGATTCCTTTTCCTGACCTCAGGCTTTCCTGTCCTCAGCAGCCCTTAGCTTGCAGAATGGAAAGTGCGAAATGGAAGAGACATCGCAGCAAAACAATTCCAGAGTTTTGACGCCTACGTCTAAAGAAAGGAGTTTGAATCCCTAGGCAGAGAACCTTGTAGAACACAAAAATGAGCAGAGAAGTTCTGGACTCCACCTATTTTAGTACTTGGCCCTTTTTATTCATGTTCTACATTGATTCCATTATCAGACTTCCCCCAAAAGAGGTTCATGGCCTAAATTCATGAGTCCCAACTGTTGAAGACACACCACATGCTGAGCGTGGGTACCATACAGATTCTCTCCAAGACACTATCCCCCAACCACACCACATATACCCCAACATGCCACCAGCTCCGGTGTCTCTAAGCCTTTCTTCTTACCATACCCCCACCTCCTCCTCCTGAAGTCCTATCCAGCTTGCCAGGTCCCACAGGGCCTCTGTAGGGGACCCAACCACCTGTACTCCTCCACCCCCCCCCCCAGGAGTCACAGCTTCACTGGCAGCCAGAAGGCAGCAAGGGCAGATAAGGAGCAAGTGGCAGCCAGGATCT
Source organism: Uropsilus gracilis (assembly GCA_004024945.1). Taxonomy (NCBI): domain Eukaryota; kingdom Metazoa; phylum Chordata; class Mammalia; order Eulipotyphla; family Talpidae; genus Uropsilus; species Uropsilus gracilis. The sequence goes on from PVHY01019057.1 coordinate 13,289, forward strand.
TCCTGTTCTGCAGTGCTTTGCTTGTGCCCAGTTGTTTGCAGACTTCCCTGAGCATCAGAACAGCATGGAGACTGCATTAAAAATACAGACATCATGACCTGCAAAGATTTAGAAAGCCTGGGGCTGGGGCAGGTTGTAACAGATTGAGTGCACTCACAACCCTGGTTCCTCCCTGCTGCCTGTATGCTGCCCTTTGCTGTATGACTGTACTCTCTCTCCCACTGAAGAAGCTGTACCCCATCATTCCCCTCAAATCTGGACATGACCAAGTGACTTTCTCTGGCTGATAAACTGAGGAAGCACCGCTTCCAAACTAGATCCCCCAAGACCTTGTAGTTTTCCCTCTCCCCCAACACTTCTGCAGCATCCTAAGAATGTCACATTCAGACTAGCCCACAAGAGGCTGGCAGAGAGCGGGGCATCAATGAGGCCAACCAGTCATCCCTCCCCAGGATCACCTACACTGGCCAATAACCAACTAACTCCCAGACAAGAGACAGCATGCAGCTTAGGCCAGAAAAACCATACAGCTAAGCCAGGTCTGGTCCAACAATCTGCAGCCTCTTCAACTAAATAAATGCTCATTTATTTTTAAGTTACTACAGTTTAGGGTAGTTTGTTGCAGTGTTATGGCAATAGGTAACTGATACACAGAGAAATCTGCATCAGTTCTCCACAGTTACAATATGACTGCTCCAGAAAACCTCAGCATTGTTCTGACCAAAATGGTCACTTCTGCTTTGAACAGAGGTTACCTGTGCCAAGAGAGGAGGCTGGTCTCTACCATGCTCACACTGAAGCCCCTGGGGAAAAGAGGTCTGCCAGTATTGACTTGTGCATCCTCCATTGCTTTTGCCAAGACAGCACTGAAGTACTTGCTAACTTCTGAACGAGACTACCAGTCTCTCACAGACTGCACTGAGCACAGAGAGAGAACAGAGGTGCTAACTTTTACTGACCCCTGAGTAGTTAGCAACTCTAAACAACGCATTGGGGGAAAGGAGGAGGAGGTCATAGACAGAGAGAAATTAAAATGGAAATTTTAAAGGGAATCTTTTCCCCTTTTATTGGCAGCGTAATTAGCCAGAGGAGCCCCAACTGATGCTGTTATGACTACTCTGATATGAAGCTGAAATCGAACAGGGAGAATCAGAATGAAAACAATAACACTTAGCATTTATATGACTTTTTATAGGCAGTACTTTTCATTCCTTTTGTACCTCACAAATGTTAACTAATTAATTGCCATAGCACCCCAGAGTAGATGGTAGGTTTTCCTGACTGTATTTTACAATATACTAAGAACTTTCTTAGCAAGTAGGAAGTCAGTTCTAAGCTCCAGCTACTCTTCTGGGTCTTTTGCCTCTTGCCACACCCTCAAAGCTCACATTTTTTATGATTGTTAATCCAGAGTTCTAGAGATTCCTATTTATAGACTGAAAATATTAGTACATTTAAACAAGAAGGGCTATTCAGGAAGCACAGATTCAAATCTCTGATATTATAGCTGCTGAAAAGAAGCTTATTTCAGCCAAGGACTTTCTAAGGCCCCAAACCATTCAGGAAAGAAGCAAGATCAGTTCTATTTAGTTCAACCATTGTCAACCCTCACATCCCTGAATTTCATAATTTATTAATAATAGTAGACTCACAAATGACATTTTCCCATCTGTGTTCCCAAATTATTTGTATGTTCTAGTCATTCAGTCATCAAACTTCTATTAAGTTTTTGCCATGGGTTTCCTGGTGAACGAGCAATTAAAGAAGGAATGAATTTAGGAATGAATGAGTTCCTAAATCCCAAAGGCTTGTGTGTTGGCGTTAGTCTAGGCAATGAACAAAACACAAAGAAGTTCTGTCCCAATAGAAGCACAGAATTCCATGACAAGGAGCAATGGTATTTCTCAGTTACACACAATGTTCTGAGCACCCAGTAGGTGAATATATTTACAGTAAATATTTACTGAATATATAGGGTAGTCAAAATTGGTATATCCCATCTTGAGTCCAGAATCAACTTAAACTAGAAACTAAGGAAGCTCTCTTGCCCAAAATTCATTCACTAGTTCAGTGACTCCAGGACTTCCACTGCTGGGATTTTGACTCACTGTCACCTCCACCACAGCAACTATAATTGAAAATTTTAACCTTAATTTTAACCTTAAGTCTCACTGAATCTTTGTCACTTCATATAGATGATCTTCTTTAGGCCTTTGATCACAGGGTTTCTTCAACCACATCCCTCTCAGCTCAAGCCAAGTCACATATTTGGACAGCCTTGAAAGGCAGTATTGTTCAGACTTCCATACCTTTGCACAAAATGTTCCCCCTTCTCAGAAAGTCTTAACCATGCACAATCACCTGTGAAACTCACTAGATTCTCCTGACTCTCCCCTCAACCTCAACTCAGAGAAGACTGACTTCCTCCTTGCCAGCATAGGTCACATGCTCACATCTGCCATTCACATGTCTGTCTCCCCTGTGAACACTTGGTCTCAGATCACCAGTGATTAGTCAAAGGCCTGCATGTGGAGGTTGTATGTAGAGGTAATTACTCACCACACTTGATTTTTTAATTAATTTTATTTTTTAAATTGATTACATATATACAGATATTTTACATTGTTGTCTACCCCAAGGTTCTGCCACCACTTTGTCACCCATGAACCACCATCTTAATCTCTCGTGTCCATCCCTCCCGATTTCACCCCCTCCCCATCTCTCACTCCATGTTTTCATTCTAACAGTTTTAAATTTTCCTTGTCCCTTTTATTTGTTTTCCCTATGTCCCACATGGGTGAGATCGAGTATTTCTCTTTCTGGATTATTTCTGCTAACATCATTCCTTCTAGGTCCATCCATGTTATCACAAATGCATCAAATTTGTCCTTTTTTGATTGTGGAATAATATTCCTTATTGTGTGCATATACCCCAACTTTCTGATTCATTCATCTGTTTGGGGGCATTTGGGTTGTTTCCAGATCCTGGCTATTGTAAATAAGTACACTGGAATCTTATTTTAATATTAAAGTCAACTCTAAAAGCAATCTTTAGGATGAAGGGAATTCGATATGGACAGAAGACACATATGGGCAAGAAAGAAAAGGGGACGAGCTCACTGAGGAAGTGTAGAAGCTCCTGGAAGATTCTTTTCACCTCCTCCTTGGAGGCAGTGTAAGTTACATAAGATTAATAGCACATGGGCCCTGGAGGGCCTCATTTTGACTGTTTGCTGGGCATGCTCATACTCACTCACTATTCTGAAACTGCAGAACCCTGCAGTCAGGAAAAGTTTACTCAGTTCCCCAAGTTGCTTTTCTTACAGGTAAGGAGAGCTGTTGACCTGGAGAAACTATAACAGAACTATCACTCATTCCAAGAAGTCACCAGTGTATCTCCAAAGACTGAACCATTCTAGGTGCTACTGATGTCTCTGTGCCTCAGAAGCCGAGTGTGGAGAGCAAAGGTATCCAGTCGCGCCTATCCCCAGACTCCCAGGCAGTTTTCAACAAATGCTGGGATCTGTCTCTTAAATGTCACCTATTCCCAGCCTTCTGAGTCTGTCACTCTGTGCCTTTCTCTCCATTGACTTCTGCTTCATTCCCTAATGCCTGAAAAGATCCTCACAGCACTGAACGCATGCAAATGGCATTTAAAGAAAATTAAACCGTCAGACTCTCCCAGTACCTGTTCACTTTAGACACAGAGTACTAATTCCCTGCTGATGGAAATAATTATTCAGCTTTAAGATCTCCTAGGTTTTTTCTCTCTCCAAGAGAAGTACAGCAAAATTGTCTTCCACTGTGCCATTTCAGGGCTAGGCAGAGCAAATTTCCCACACAATTTATTTTAAATAAATGTCTTTTTAACAATTTATTTTCCTTGTTTACATATTTATACATATTACATCACTGTATTTGCCAGGGTTCTCCCACCACCATATCACCCGTGAACGGACATCTTCATCTTTTGTGCTCATCCCTTCCCTGATTTCTCCGTCCCTCACATTCCCTCCCTAGGTGTTTCCTTTAGTTCTATTCTCAGTTTGTTAGTTTGACTTTTTCTTGACCTTTTGTTTACTTTCCCTATAGCCCACCTATAAACAAGACCATCCAGTTTCTGTCTTTTTCTTTCTGGCTTGCTTCCACTAGCATGACTCCTTCTAGCTTCATCCATTAAAGTCATATATAACCAGAACACAAGACTGAACTCTATTTCACAGAGAGTTGACTGACTTTCACATGTTGTTCATCAAACTCTCCCAAAATCATGGTTTAGTCAATGACCTTAACTCGAGTCTGATAAGTGAGCAGAGGGCAACAGTAAAAATACAAAGAACAGGGGGGATCCGTGAGCAGAGGTCCCTGGCGGTGTTGCACTTACCTGTTCCTTACCAAGGAGAGTGCCTGCCTTTGGGGTAAAGAGCACACGCTGCTTGGTAGGGTAACAGGTAAGGAACAAGTCAATGGAATGGCCAAGGACTGGGGCTGGCTGGTCCTGAGAGGCCTTCACAGAATGTAGAAGCTAAAACTATTTGGGGGGGGAATGTCTCCTGGGACAAGAAATATCAGGGTTGAGTTGGTACTCCAGCCAGATCCACTTTCCTCAATGAGTTCACACTGCCCCTGCTGCTGGATTTGTTGTTAGCTGCTCACAGCTGCCCCTTCCAGAGAATTGCTCAGGAGCAAAGGACCTGGCTTACCCTGAAGTCACACTCCTTATTGCCTCCCACCTACTCCAGGGATAAAGTCAGTCGACAACAAAAGGAAGTAAAATCCTGCCTTGGGTGCCTACAGAGCATGATGGCACACTTCCTGTCACCTCCTGGTTTGGCACCTACAAAGACATTTCCTTCCTCTTGCCTAGAAAGAATAGCAAAATATTGCTAAACAGGAAAAGAAAGCAAATGTAGAAATCCCCTGTCTGCTTGCTTTTTATATCCCAACACAGAGATGCTCTGAGAGCTACACTTTCCAAAATCCTGTTGGCAATAAAGTATGCATGCTGCTCTGTTAAGATGCCAGAAGGGGATGTTGGGTCCTAAAATATGCAGATCCGTCATCACGTGACTGTCTACAGCTCAACCCAGGAGGTCACAAATACTGACCTCCAGCCTCTCCCATTTCCAGCAAAAGCTGCCACTTGAGCCAGAAATTCCAGTATTGGGTCCCTATTTCCCTGCCCAATCTCTGAGGACCCTTTCAGACTGCAGACTATAAAGAATAGAACAAGGTTATCAATTCACTGTTATTGAAAATCAGAATGGGGAGTCACAGACACTTGGTTCAGTAACATGCCCGGTAAATCCAAGACAAAAGACTGAATCTTGGAAAGGATCTAACATTATTAAATAAATCTCTAATGGATTCATTTGAAAAAGTTCAAAAATAATTGTTCTGCAGTTCTAAGCGTCAGTAGGGTCTCTGTTAGGGTCTCTTGCTACTTTTGCCCCTCGGTACTAAAAGTAACCCTAAGTAAATACTCGGTTACAAAAAATGTCCTCTAAGAAATTTCTGGCCCTTCTATCAGGGAGACAAGACCACAATGAGAAGGGCCTTCAGGGTCATGGGAAGGATCTGAATTTATTGGAGAGACAAACATAATTGCAGAATTTACATTAGGAAGAGCCAGATGACCTACACTACATTCTTTTAGAAATTCTAGCTACTGGGTAGAAAAGACTTGAGATAGAGTAATAACGGCAGCATGGTCAGTTTCAGGACTATTGCAGCAATGATGTAGGCAAGGAATGTTAGTGATCTGGACCAAGAAGATAGCATTGGACAAAGATTAGATTATTAGTTAACTTCTGAAGATTGAATTGATAAAGTTTTCTAAAGGCTTAAGTGAAAGCAATGGGAGAAAGGAATCATGAATGATGCTTCTGTATCTGGCTCATTTGAAGGTTCAAGCAATAGGGTAACTCGCAGTTCTGTAAGATAGAAAAGCTGAGAGAAGGGAGCAAGGAAGGTGGGGGAGATTGAAATATCTGCAGTGGGTGGGTTAAATCTGACTGGAAATTTGGGCTGAGTAGTTGGATATGTGAGTCTGGAATGCAGAGAGAGACCTGGGTGGGGAATATACATCTGGAGCAACACCAGTGTAAAATGAATATAGATCTATGGCAATAGATGACATCAAGGAAAAGAATATAAGAAGGAAAGAGGAATCTAGACTAAGCTGAGAGGAATCCCAACATACTATGATCTGTTAGAAAAAGACAATGAAGGAGAAGAAGAAAACAAAAGACAAAAAAATGTTGGAGGATGGGAGGGAGGTGCCAAAACAGGGCTAATCAACTCTGCACCACTGAAAACGATTCTCAAGGTTACCTATGATCTCCATGTAGCCAAATTCCAGGCAAACTTCAGTATGCATCATCTAGAGTCAGCCACTCCTGGCTTTTCTAGGAACACTCTCTTCTCTTGGTTTCCCTTAAGTTTTCAGTAGTAATTAGCAACCACCTCAAGCCAAAGAAATAAAAATTATTATCTCAGATAACAAGGAGCATCTCTAGAGGCAGATAAGCTTCAGGGCTGGTTGATTTATCAGCTTAACTATGTCTTCAGGGGTCCCAGTCCCGTCTGGCTCTCAACTTTGCTGTCTATACTATAGAACCTCTGAAACAAAGAGATAAAAAACAGGGAAGCAAATGGATTTTAAGTTCAAAAAGAAGTTAGAATCTCAAATCTCTCCTCAACTTCCTCTGATCATTCTCTAGATAAACAGTTCTCAAACTTTTAGTTTAGGACTAATTCTGCAGTTTGTGAAGCTGCCAAAGATATCTTATGAGGAGGATATATATTTATATTTGTCATGGGAAATTAAAATGAAGTCATTTTTAGATATTTTTAAATAATGGTAGTCATATATTGATTAAAAAAATTAATATATTTTATGAAAAACTATATTTTCTAAATTTAAAAAATTAGTGGAAAGAGTGGCAGCTTTGCATTTTCAAATCTTTGTTATTTGACTTAATATGAAATCATTGGTCTCCTACCTGCTCTTGCAATATCATACATCATGTAACCTCTGAAAAAAAATCACTGTACATTAATAAAAAGATGAGAGTAGAAAAGGCAAATAAAGTCTTGATATTGTTACAAAAGTAGTTTTAGTCTTGCTTACCCCGTGAAAGGGTGACTCTTAAGAGTTCACAGTTCATACTTTGAGAAACAATGTTTTAAGGCAAGTAAAAGTGGGCTCTCAGGATGGGGCACATAAGGATAATGAAGGCCAACTTCAGTATCAAAAACATGAGTGTTAACTAAAACCTCCACACTGACTTTTAAAACACCACCCTCCTTTCCATGTTCAACCCACCTCCATTCCCAGAATACTGTCAGTCAGGATAAATCTTCCAACCAGTAGACTGAAACACCCTCTGAGGAACCTAACTAGCATAATAGGAAAAACCTAGAAATACTTCTATCAGTTCCTGCGTTGAAACTGTACAGTTGCTCCCCCTGTGGTAAACATCGGGAAATGCAGCACAGAATTTCAAAGGAGTTTTGATATTCCTTGTCAACAGTCAACCAAAGATAACAAGATATTTGCAGCTTCTAAAGTAAAACACATACATAGTGTGGTGGAGGGGAATTTGAGAAAGCAGGATAAGCAGTAAGAAGTAAAACTTTAAAGATAGCCATAATAACTTCAACGAAAAGACTATAAAATAAGACTAGAATGCATTCCAAGCTATTCAGAGGGGGGAAAAGAGAGTCCTTTGGAAATTAAAAATATGAAAACAAAAGTGAGAAAAAACACTTGAAATATTATCAGATAAAATTGAAGAAATCTCCCAGAAATTACAGCAAGAAAGCAAAGATATAGAAAAGACTCAACTCCATTTCTCTGCACTCTAGGAAGAGAACACGGTGGAAAGAAATCATCAATTAAATAATCCCAGAAAATACTTCAGCACTAAAATATTTGCATTTCCACATAGAAAGTTTCACAAATTACTCAGTGCAAGAGATGAAAATAAACTTATACCATCACTTAGTACTTCAAAGTTTAAGAACACTAGGGGCAAAGAGAAGATCCTGACGTTCTTGAACTGGAAACTTGGGGAGGGGGGTTAGGGAGGTAAATTGTAATACACAGCATCAAGAATTCAATTAGTCCTGAGATTCTCCAAAGCAACACTGCAAACTAGTATTCAACCAGCAACATGAGGCCAGGTATTATGTCTTTCCCACTAATCCTGTTACACTTGAATTTAGAACAGTGCCTGGCCAGTATTTAGTGTTCCATCATTTATTTGGAATATTTAAAGCTCAGCTAAGATGAGCTCAGAAATAAAGAGGCCTTGGAGTTGAGTGTGTCATCAGTATAGATGCTAAAAGCAATGGAAATAATGATGGTCTTTAGAAAGTAAAAGAGTAATTCTGAATTCTCAGTGTTACTGGATTCTCCCGTGAATGAGGGGGAAAGATGGATTGATCAGTGGACAATATACCATGGAATAGGGAAGAACAGCACTACCAGGTGGCATGAACTTCAAAGGAGAAAATTTTGTGGGCAGGATGGAAAATGTCTCTCAAAACAGCAATGAGAGCAGGAAGAATACCCGCTTTACCTCTTTAAACCTTTAGGTACATAGTACACAAAAGAACAGTCTCTGTTTGAAACAACCGATAGATAAGGTTCAATTAGAGAAAGGGACCTTACACCAGTAAGAATGGCCCACATCCAAAAAAACACGCAACAAGTGCTGGTGTATATATGGAAAGAAAGGAACACTCTTACACTGCCAGTGGGAATGTAAACTGGTCCAGCCATTATGGAAAGCAGTGTGGAGGACCCGCAAACTAATAAAAATGTAACTACCATTTGACCCAGCAATTGCTCTTTTGAGAATCTATCCAAAGGAGACCTCAATGCTTGTATAAAGGGACACCTGTGCCCGGATGTTTACTACAGTACTATTTATAATTACAAGGACATGGAAACAACCCAAATGTCCCAAAACAGATGACTGGATGTAAAAGATGTGGTACATGTACACAATGGAATATTGCTCACCAATTAAAAATGACAAATTTGATGATTTTACGATAACATGGATGTACTTAGAAGAAATCATATTAGCAGAAACAAGTCAGAAAGAAAAAGACAGAAACCAAATGGTTTCACTTATATATGGGACATAGGAAAAATAAACAAAAAGCCATGAGGAAAAGTCAAAACAAACTAACAACCAAACTGAAGTACGCAACTGGGGAGGGGGGGAATGGTCAGAGAGGGAAGGCAGTGGGCAAACCCCAGGGATTACAAAGATGTGAAATTTTTACATAAATAAATTATTTAATATAAAAAATAGAGAAAAGGAAATTCAGAGAAGTTAGAGTTTTATAATGATGTTGCCAATGGGCACAATGAAAGATGCAGGTTACATGAGAGCAGTGGTTCTCAGCTAATGCCAGTTTTGCACAGAGGAATGTTTTGGATATGTCTGGAGATGATCATAGCTAAGACACTATTAATGCATCCAAAGGTAAAATCTAAAAATTCTGCTAAACACACACAGCATAACCCCCCATAAGTTATCCCCACAAAAATGTCAAAATTGTCACTGTGGATTGAGAATTCCTGTATAGAGAATAATCAGAATTAGAAGGGATAAATGTTCAGTTAAAGATAGAATTCCAAGAAACTCAGACAGTTAGCAGTCACTAAGGCAAATCAGGTTGAATGGCATGATGAGATCAGTCCTGATAGATCCTGGGATGGGAGTGGAAAACCACAGCTGTTGCTGAAAGTGAAGTTCACACATCTAAAGGGTTGGTTGTTCCCTGGGGCAGGTACATTTTGTATAATGGGAATCCGGGGTAGTGAGATCCTGGCCCCAAGATATGCCCAGCCAATGCAATACACAAGCAACCACTCATAGATGTTAGGCTTGGCTAATTTCCAGGTGTCCCAAGTCTAAATGCTGAAATATTTTCTTCTGAGAAACTGAAAATTCTTAGAAAACATGAATCGTCAAGATGCCTTGGACCCTTTTTTGCCTTAATGTTTACCATAATTTTCTTCAATTACTTCTTTTAACAAAATAGTCAGTTGGAAACATCATGACAGGCACCATTTTAAAGTGTCTTCCTTAAAGATGAACATCAGCTCATATCAGAAACTAGGTAATGAAGAGTGAAACAAAGAAGACTACTCATATGAATGGAACACTCGGGTACCAGATATTGTACCAGGTACATAACATTTGTATGAAGAAGGGATTTGGAAGTCTGTCATAGCATGAGCTATAGAAAGTATGAGTTTTCTAGATCACACACCTAGCCTAAATTTATGGCTAGGATTATCACCCAGGTTAGTGAGACTCTGATATGTAGCTCCTAGAACCATGCCTTGCAGTTCTAGGTATATTAAATCCTGGATGGACGGATGGATGGATGGACGGATGGACGGATGGATGGACAGACGGACAGATGCAAAAAAAAAAAGAGCACTGATATAATTCATTCACCTTTTCCTTCTACTTGTCCACTACTTGTGGTTTTTTGAAAATATGACCAATCTCTTATTACCTGTGAAAATAGAAGAGATAGATAAGAGAAATAATTGAAAAGAGAAAACAATCCAGTCATAAATTTCTATTTAATCTGGGAATTTTGTTCATACCCATTTAAACAGCAGATTTACCAACCTAATTGTATTTTACCTTGGCAAATATTAAAATTATTTTTTATATCTTAAGCACACACCAACTGGTCATGGGTAAGGTAAAGCTAGACATAAACCGGACAGGGGAAAAAGGTAAGCTGAAACATAAGACTTCAAAGCAGAAAATTGACAAGTTTTATTACCTTCAAGTGAGTGATGAAGAATTTATTTATAACCCCAGAAAGAGTCCTTTAAAATTAATAAGATATAATGAGTCATTTCTCTTCAGAGGTTTTTCTATATAGTATAATCTATAAAGAGACACTGTTCAGAATCTCTTTAGAAAGATTTTGACCTGCCTGGCTCCTTAATTGTAGGTCCCATCTCAACTTTTAAGTGGGCACCTGGGATTACAAAAGAAGTCATGTGGGCTTAAGCTGTCTTCACAGGTCTTCTGTTCATCCTGACTCAAACGGGCTCCCTGGTAACACTTTGCACTGCCCTTCTCAGTAAAGTGTAAGTCAGAAGTCTCCCCATATTTCTCAAGGATAAGCCAGCAGAGAGCAGTACAATCCTGGGAGACAACGGGTAGAATAGCTTCCTCTTCATGGACTCTCTCTCAACAGCTATGTGGAGGCCCCTGGGAACACTTAAGCAATGCTGTAAATGAGGTGCAGTGGTAGAACTGAAATGCTGGAACACAGACAAATTAACCACCAAGTGGTTAAATGTGGCTCCCTGGGAAAGCTGTGAAGCATATTCTCTAGAGAAAGGCAGAGGAAGATTACCTGGGTTCCAAAGGCTGCTGTGAAGCCCAGTGGACAGCACAGTCACTGCCCTGTTGCACAGACCACCTGGGGAACTTGCACCATTCCTTTCCCAGCCCCTCTGCTCAGGTTTCTGACAAACTCCACATCACATCACCACCAGTCAGCCATGAATTCATGACTTTTCCTGGGAATCAGAGATGGAGGAAGGAGCTACTGCCAAATGGAGTTCATTTAGTCCAGGTAAGTGATTGAGTGCTTGAGTTCATACTTTTACCCACCCACCCACTGCCATGCTACCTGCCTAGCCCGGGAGCCTGACCATAGCATAGTGAGGATTAGCAGAATGTCTGTTATAAATCTGGTTCTTGAGCATGGACAGACCACAAATGCATAGACTGGCCACCCAATGCAATCTTAAGACTGAAAACCTACCTAACAGTAAGGTTAGCCTCGTTCCAACAACACAGTCCCTCACCCAGTGAAAGAACACTGCTGCAAGAGACTAATGGACTTAGCACATACTAGTAAACAACAAAGAATGGGGTTTGAGAGACTGGAGGGGGCACCAGAGGGAGGAGGGAGGGGGTGGTATCCCAAGAACCATTTACCAAGGTTATGATTCAAAGAATAAAAATAAATTAATTAATTAAAAAATTAAAACAAAAATAAATACATAAATCTGGTTCCTGGTCTTTGGAAGTTCATTTCCCCCTTGTGTTGTGCTTATTTGGAATGTATTACAGAGCAACAGTGAGCTAGTCAGACGCAGGGAAAATAGGAGATGGTTCCTATCTCTCCCTGCTCCTTGGAGAGGACATGAAGTCTGAAATATTCCCTAACTGAGTGGTTCTCCTGTTAGTAGGAGAGAGGGCGAATTTGCCAGGACTAAAACAAACATTAATGAACACTCCAATAGAACAAGTCTTTGGGGTTCCATAGAGGCCAACTGTAGGGCGCAGAGACTCCAACAAGGCCTGGGGCATAAGCAGAGGTGGTAAAGGACTGTGGAGCATCCCAGAAGGTGATCTATCCGAATGGCCTACACACCGTTCCTAATTACATTTTTCATCTATTGATCGATCGAACTTCATTTTTAAATTGAACATGATTCAGGGTGCGGAACATGGGGAGGCTGCTTCCACTCCAGTTCAAGATCTCGTCAGACAACAGCTGCCTGCTGCCAAATCCCTCACCCATAAGTGTTGTTGATGGAGAATCAGCAGCCTCTGTCACCCACCCAGCAGTCATCTGGTAGCAAGAGGGATGCTCCAGTCAAGAAAAGATGATGTTCAAAGATGTGGCCCTTCTAGCCTGGGACTGGGGCCAGAGAGGGACTAGTCATGACATCTGCACCTGGGCTCCTAGTTCCCCATATCACTAAGTTGCCCATTTTCTCCTGAGATGGGTGGAGGAGCACAACACTTCCCTACTCCTTTGTTTGGGTCCTTCCCCTATTAAACGCACCGCTTGTCTGTTCAGCTTCTCTGAAGTGTTCCCTTTCATCACAGGCCAACGGCGCAGCAGATGCCAGATGTGACCGCACAATCACAGAGGCTGTATACAGGGGGTCCCCTAGCTATGACCCTGTAGGGAAGCAGCATGTGGGCCAGAGTAGGAGTGAAAAGAGCTCCACTTTTGAAATCAGAAGACCTGCACTGGTGTCAGCAAACCTACACAGTTTCTTACTGGCTATGTAAACCTGGAAAATCCCCTGTACTGACTTCTGGAAGGCTTGTTTCCTTATTTATAAACTGGAGATAATAATGCCCATGAGCAGGTGACATCCTGCAGGCATCTGAAAGGCTGGGCTAAATTATAAAAGCAATAAATAATGTATGAGGTCAGTTGTGTAAATGGCACCTCAGAGACAAAATGTTTCCTGTGCCAGCTACAAAGAGAGAAACAAATTAGCTTCGTTTGTATCCAAGGTATTAATTCAGAACACCAGCAATAACATCAACAAAAGAAATGTCCATCAGGAGGGGGAGGAAACTCCACTTAGAATTTAGAAAAGTGACTCTCTGAGAAGCAGCAGTTGCCTAGCCCATTCCAAGAAGGAGAGATCCTAGCTCTACAGGTCCATCAACCCAGTAATCACTCAGCCACAGTCCATCCAACACTGAAACTATGGTCCATTCTCCCCTGGAAAAGCTGTGGTGATTTGATAACCATATGGTTTCCCCAAAGGGGTAGAAGGGGCTCATCAAGAGATGCCCAACCTTCTGAATAATTTAACTTCAGAGGTTCTTTATAAGGCATAGCCTAGACACCATGAGAACACATTTTACAAATTGCCTGTTTCTGTGTACTGCTAACATCCTCCAATGCTAAACGAGTCACTGGGCCACTGTAAGTACATGTTTATCTATCAGCCATGCATCTAGGTCCATCTGACCTGTTTCTACAGGAGACCAATCACCTCAATGAATTCTGAAAATAAAGAAATGCAAAAAGAATTTGTTCAGTCAAAACCCGCAGGTTGCACGAAGCACTGACTGTGCCTGCTTGCATATGTACTACTAATCCATTCTGCACCTAATCCATTCCACACATACCACTGGTTTACTTCCAGATCAACTAGTCGTTTATCTGCTAGCATTAATCCCATTTTTTTAAGAAAAGGAAGTCTAATTAAAAAGTGCCAATAACTACTTATTCCACCTGCCAAATGCTATTTAAATATTCCTCTCAAATTTGTAGCCATCTCTTTTACAACTCCATCTCTCTTCCTGGGTTCCAGCATTCTATTTTTTGGACACTCTTTTGAAGTGCTCAGCGTTAATGAAGTTTGCCTCATACCACCTAAAAACAATTTTAAAAAAACTCTAACTCCTCTCTTGGGTCTGGCACCTGAAATTCAGAACTCTCCTCAATGATCAAATAAAATTCATCTTTACTTAATCACATGGTCATGTATTTAATATTTAGACTGGATCAATGACTAGGAGCAGAGTTTGAATAAAAGAAACTAATTTCCAGGCCCCTGGGAGGGTCCCCCTCGCCGCACGCCACCTCCGCCGCCCCTGGGAGCCAACCCCCTCGCCACACGCCACCTCCGCCGCCCCTGGGAGCCAAGCCCCGCCTCCAGGTTCCTCCGGAGACGCGCCCATCTTGCCGACCCTCAGGTTAGATAGCTGCTGAAGGTCATTGGCACCGGCGCCGCAGGCATATTACTAAACTAAGCTAAAGTACAGATCTACTTTCAACCTGGAATACACTCCCATCAACATGCCAACCAACACAAGATCCATGGGTTCTCAATATGTAGAACAGGTTCAAAAGCAAAACACAGTAAGGAGAAAAACTTTAAACATGCAAGCAAGCCCTACAGGAAGTAATCCATCGCCAACAAAGAAAGGACAATCTCCAGAAATCACCAAAGAAATGATTTGC